>WNWK01027625.1:0-26121 GCA_009830355.1 Cherax destructor | reverse complement strand
CAAGAGGTCCACCTCAGACCGATAGCCTTTCCCGCGACAAGGAGCTACCCAAAGAGGACAGTGATCAGAACTGTGCAGCATAATCTAAATGAGGCCTAACCAAAGATATATAGAGTTGAAGAACAACCTGAGGACGTCTATTATTTATGTTTCTTGATATGAAGCCAAGGATTCTGTTAGCTTTATTGCAACACTTATGCACTGTTGTCTTGGTTTCAGATTACTGCTAATCAGAACTCCTAAATCTCTTTCGCAATCAGTAGTATTAAGATCTACATTAGAACATTGCATTTGTCTTACATTAAACCTTGCATCTGCTCTACTTCTCTGACCACTGCATCAGTCTATTCAAATCATCCTGGAGTGTTCTAATGTCCTCATTAGAATGTATTGGACGGCCTATTTTTGTGTCATCAGCAAATTTACTTATGTCGCTATTTATTCCCTCAACCGACAAGTTGATATAGGAGACATTTATTGCACAATATGAGAAATTAGGTACAAGAAGTTCACAGGTACTGACCGGAATTTTTACACGTACGTAATTGGCTCAGATACAACTGAATTAACGTCACATTACTGATATCAGTTGTACCTCGGAGATAAATGTTATTATTCCAATCATGAATCTGGGATCAAAGGAGTATTTTCCTTACAATGTTCCTGAGAGCTTTGCGTATTTGCAGTCCTGAGTATTTAGAAGATGAAATCAACAAGATATTTAACATAGCCACAAAACGAGATATCCCAGGGATTTGTTGACGGCAAGTTTTATTGTTTTGAGATGGATTTTTGCTAGTATTTCAGAGATGATGAAGCCTGGTGGCTAAAGCTCTCGCTTACACGGCGAGGGACTGGGTTCGACATTGGACGTGTTTCTTTACACCTGTTGTCTATGTTCCCTATCAGTAAAATAGGTACATGGGTGTTAGTCGACTGGTGTGGGTCGCATCCTGTGACACTGACTTAATATGCCTGAAATGCTCAGCATAACAAGGGGCTTTCTATATAGTAGTAAGTCATTGATGTCAGCTAGGCCTGTATACCTTGTACATGTACTTGTAGTAAATAAAGATATTATTATTAATATTATTATTATTATTATTATTAAAATAAAGGCAGCTTCATCATCTCTGACAAATATTTCAAAACAGAAATATTTGTCTAACCTATTTTTATGCTACCCATGTAATAGCTTTCATAACCTTTTACTCATGTGCAAGTTGATTGTTCTACCATATTGTATTACTACTACTACTACTACAACTAAGATCCAGAAAACTACTGTGGAAACTTCGAACCCATTTTCAGTGCTACCCGACGAGGGTTGTCTACTGGGAACGTCACAACGAGCACCAAGGAAGCATTGGCAGACGAGTGTGAGTCGACATCCCTTGAAACCCCCAACAAAGACCATTCCAATGAAGGCCATTCCAACGAAGGTCATCGAGAACGTCACGACAAACTCAGCCAGTGAAGGTAAGAACATTGTTTTAGTTGGGGACAGTCAGGTTAAGTTTATGGATAGGGCTTTTTGTCTTAGGGATAGGAAAAGGAGGCAGAGAGTATGTTTTCCTGGGGTAGGGATGGGAGATATTGTTAGCTGTCTAGACGATATCATGAAAGGTAATGGGAACAATTCTATTATCTGCCTCAGTGCTGGAGGCAACGATGTTGGCAGACATAGGAGTGAAGACCTGACTAGCAGGTATAGGTCAGCAATAGACATAATTAGGAAGAAGGGTGGGAACCCTGTGATATGTTGCATTTTGCCCAGGAGAGGAGTTGGAAAGGAATGGTTGTCCAGGGCAATTGGTGTCGATTGCTGGCTGGACAAACACTGTAGGGAAAATGCAATAACATTCATAGACAGCTGGGACCTCTTCTATGGCAGAAATGACATTAATGCCAGGTCTTTAAACTAGAAATATATAGTGGTATGGGTTTTTGTGGAAAATCTATGAATTCTCAGTGTAGCGATAGTGTGAGGTTTAGGGAAACCATTTATAGGCAGAATGAGGTAGAGTTATTGATGAATATTGGAAAGCCAGTGGCACTAGGTAACGAAGACAGTAACAGGTATAGTGGAACAGAAATCAGCAGGAAGAGAAAAGAGAAGGGAGGTTTTCTAAATATGCATTATACTAATAGTCGTAGTGCGAGAAATAAGATGGACGAATTGAGATTAGTTGCAAGTGCAGGTAACACTGATGTTTTTGCTATAAGTGAGACGTGATTCAATATGAAAAATCGGGATATGCCTGCTGAATGTCACATTCGGGGTTTTAAATAGTTCCAAGTTGACAGAAGTATCAGAAAGGGGGGTGGGTGGCACTATGTTCGAGATAGTTTAAATTGTTGCATAAAAACGGGTGTAAAGTCTCAAACACATACTGAGTCTGTTTGGGTAGAATTTTCAGAGGGGCACGAAAAATTGATTTTAGGCATGATATACCGTCACCCAAACTTGGATAGAGATCGAGGAAGACTACTGTGGGAATAAATTGTTAGGGTCACAATGCACGATAACATTGTAATTCTAGGGGGACTAAAAAGCTTCTTAGAGGTAGTTCAGGATTGTTTTTTAAAGCAGTTTGTTAAAGAACCTACAAGGGGAAATAACCGGCTTGACTTAGTTCTTTCAAACAAGGAAGCTCTTGTTAATAATTTAGAAATTTCAGAGGAACTTGGCGCAAGCGACCACAAATCAATTACATTTAGCATTGAATGGAAGTATGATAGTAGGGATAACTCAGTAGCGGTCCCAGATTTTCGCTTAGCAGATTACAATGGACTTAGAGAAGAACTATCATCTGTGGACTAGGGTAACAAAGAGTGCTATCAATATGAGAGCTTTCTAAACACTATACATGCTGCCCAAAGTACTTTTATTCCGTATAAAGAAATTAGATCCAATAGAAATAACCCTAAATAAATTTATAATAGGCTCAAATATCTTTTAGGGCAAAAATAAATGAATTTATAGGCACATCAAAAGAGGTGAGGGTCATTTTATGAATCAGTATAATGACATTAAGAGGGACGTTAAAAATTTGATAAGAAAAGTTGAACGGGACTACTAAATTAAAGTTGCTATTGATTTATTACAATATTACAATTCTGGTGATTAAGCTTTCTAGGGAAATCAAAGACCAAATACTCGGCCTGTTAATTAAGGTATCATAACCATTAGCCCATCACCAGAACTGTAATAAGAATATATCCAGAAGTATAAAACACATACTATTTTTAAATCTTTACTAGTAAATTTTTAACAAAATAAGAGCATATTTGGTACAACATAAAGAGTATATTCTTTGGTATCATTTCTCTTTGGTACAGAATTATCACATTTACAAAGAAACAATGTCACAAACACGACACCCTTTTCTCCGCGTTATAACACTCCTTTTCTGTGTCACACGACTCCCTTTTCTCCGTGTCCGACATAACATTTCTCTCAGCGACACCGTCGTGGGATAAGGCCATACTGGCCAGCAGATACATCCCATTGATGTAAACCAAGCCAGAAGGAAACCAAGTCCAGTCGTGTGCCAGCAGGAAACTACTCAAGCTGGTGTAACTTAGTGAGGCCGTCAGGTAACTCTGAGGCCGTCGAACTGTGGACTCAGTGAAGCCGTGGTGAACACTGATTGAGGTCGGTTCATCAGTCCCAACATTGAGTGTGATGACGTCACACTGGGTACTGCAGGCCGGTAACAACCAATTAGCAGCATCCAAGTCTTTTTTGAATGTTTGATGCCAAACACCAAAGGCTTTTCAAAATTATCAGAGTCACTCCAGGAATCCTGGAATGAGTTATATAACTTGGTTCATGCGGCAGATGTGCATGCTAGTAGCCAATGTTGCCCAAATTACCGTGCACCAGCTCTCTAACTGATCGAACAAGACCCTCTTGTGTTATTAACAAAATATAATAAAAAATAAGTTTGAGGAAGGAAAAAAAGAAAAAAAGTCAGGCAAGTACTTCAAGTTACCTATAGTAACTTTGGTTGGAAGGGATTGGAATTGCGTAATTCGCAGAAAGGACGTGGAACCTCGAGGGGCTGGATGTGATCTAGGGATTTTAAGGGATGTTCTACGTGCGGTTAGTTTGGTGGATGTAGTGCAGGGGGATAATTGAATTGGAAGGTGGAATATATCTATGTTAGAAGGGGATATGCTGCGAGATTGGATAGAATGTATGTAACGAGTGTGGTGAATGTGGTGCGAGTGCAATGTTTAGATGTGGGTATATCGGATCATAGGGAAGTAATGACGGATGTTGGATGGGATGAAGCGGTAACTACGTATCCTAGTTACTGTAAATTGAATGTACAGCTTCTAGAAGGCGGGGAGGCAGGTGAGCGGTTCGAAGAGTTGTGGGATGGGTTATGAATGGAAGGGAAGCGGGAGCGGGATATAACTAGGTGATGGTATAGGCAGGCGAAGCAGGGGATCAGGGACTTTTATAAGAGGGAGGCAAAAATTGATGGTCACTTGATATATGGGTTACAGCGATATCTAGAAAATCAGTTAAAGGTTTACAATGAGAAAGGAGCATGGAATTATCAGCAGGAGGTGGGTGGAATACGGCAACAGTTACGGGATATACAGAATGATAAGTTTCAGGCACTTCGTATAAAAGGGAAGATAGACGAGGTGCTTTGGGGAAATCGGCCGTCTGTCACTGTTTTACGGGACTTTCAAAAACGTAGGCTTGGGATGACGATTTTATCAATGAAAGTGCATGAGGGTTTCGGGGCATATGAGGAAGGGCAAAGGATGGGGTCGACAGAGAGTATAAGCTGTTATGTTGATAAGTGGTTTCAGAAATATTGGTTGAAAGGGAAGGAGTATGAAGGGGATAGGGAGGCAATTCTAGGGGGTATATGTAATAGCCTAGATGAAGAGGATAGAATGTGTATGGATGCGGCTATTACAGAGGAGGAGGTGGGGGAGACCATCTAGGAGATGAAAGTAAAGAAGGCCCCGGGGATAGACGGCATCCCAAGTGATTTTTATATTAGACACTGGAATGTATTTTGTGAGAAGGACCCATTTTATGGTTTAGTGAGGGAGGGAGTAAGGGGAGGGGAAATGGGGTCTGGTAGTGAAACAGGAATAACTGGGTATGTAGACGATACAATGATCCTCGTAGGAAACAAAGAGGGCTTGAGGAATGTTGGCAACATAATAGGAGTGTTTGGTAGGGCGACTGGGTTAAGGGTTAATAAAGTTAAGTCCAAGTTAATGGAGGTAGGAACAAGGGTGGGGGGAATTGGGGTTTAGGTATGGATGGATGATAGTTGATGTGATTAAAATATGTGGTGTTATCTTTTGCTGTGACTTTGGTAAAGCAAGAGAAGAAAATACCAGGGTGGTGATGGGGGCGGTGCTGTGCAGGATGCAAGGTTGGAAACCAGGGGATGTAACATTATTGCAAAGGGTGGTGGTTGTCAATACCTTAATTTACAGTAAACTGTGGTTTGTAGTGGCAATATATCCCTTGGTGGACAAGGAGGTGGTGGCTTTCCAAACGAGAGTGTTAAGGTATGTTTGGGGATTTAGTAGACATTGGGTATCGAAAGAGATGGTCATGATGTCACAGCGTGACGGTGGAATGGGTTTATTGCCAGTAAAGCAGATGGTCATAGGTATATATGTGAAACAGAGGTATCTGGGGGAAGCAGGTGTGAAAGGATGTAGGATAGGGAAAGTCATGTCAGAGGTACGTAGATGGTGGGGAGGGAAGGATTTATGCTTGTGTGAGAACATTATGCGAGAAATGCTTGTTGCTCGGGAACCTTCAACATTAAAGGTGGGACGCCTGGCACGGTTGGGACGGAAGGAAGGAAGGACAGGGGGGGGGGAGGATCTGGGCCGGTGAAAGGAGAGGAAGTGTTCCCGATGTATAATTGGTGGAATGTATGGAGGGGTTTGGAGAAATTGCATTTGGCGCTGCAAACAAGAGTCACTGTATTTCGGTTTCTACATGGGATACTCGCTTCGAGAGTGGTGTTGTGTGATATGGGATTGATACATGAGGGAACGTGTGAGAGGTGTTGGGAACGCGAGACAGCTTACCACGCAATCTATTTTTGTGAGGAGCTAGGAGGCGTGAGGTCATGGTTTGGTAGAGTACTCCAAATGATGGGGGGAGGGGGTTTGATCATGCTGAGGGTGTTAAGTTTAGACATAGGAGGTGTCGGCAAAGATGTTCTTAGGGCGATCAGGTATCTGGCCGCTGAATATATTCACATATCATGGGTTATGAGGGAAAGTGAGGGAAATGTCAGGATAAGGGCCATTGCTGCGAGTTTTTATCAAACAGCGCGTAGGAATGAGGGGATATATGGGAGAGATTGGGTTACAAGTTTCCCTGTGGAGTACAAAGAGATGACTGTTGAAAAGCTGCTGCGGTTAAGGTAATAAGGAGAGAGGGCTAGATTCTCCTTGGTGAGGGGTAGCGGGCGGATAATGTTAGGAATACAGTGTGGCTGGGTGTGACAGGATACTTGGGACGGGGAGGCCAAGGGAGACGGATGACTTTAAATTTGGACAGATGACTTGGATGTCGGAATTGCACTTACTTGGAAGGTGAAAGGGTGTAGGTTGAGAATGTAGGGCAAGGGGCAGGGGAGGGGGTGTTATGTCAGGGCCATTGTTTTGGAGGCTTCCCTTTTGATCTGGCATTTTCTTTTGTTGGATTGGGGCTGAGACAATATATAGTGGCTTGAGGATGGATGCCATGATTGTCACGTTCATGCACCAGACCTTGCAAAGCAGTATTTCACCAGGTGATATTTGGAAATTTGAGTAGCGGTACTGGTGTTAACTTTAATTAGCATCTGGGAGCTATATATACATGTGATAATATGCCAAGAATAAATTATCATAGGTGATGTTTATACATTTTGTATCAAACATTTAGTAAAAGGTTAAGTAGCGAGTTGTCGCTGGAACAGATGTACATGCATGTAAGTTTTTACAAGTACATACTGAAATTAATAGCATCAATATATAGTAACATGTGTATCATTGGATGCTGCTATAATTTAATGCATATTGTATGTATTAAGGGTAGGTGGGGGGATGGGGGTTCTTTGTAAATGTAACAGTTTAGGTGTAGGAGTGTCTCCACTGTTAACAAACTGTGTGGAGGTGGTGGAAAGCATATGGGAAAATAAAGTCTAAAAAGAAAGCAGGCCATGTTAGGATTCTCAAAGATGCATATCAGTTGTATAAACACTAGGTTGAGACTTTCAGGGTCTCATTAGGAAGAGGCTGTTTTCATGTTTGTTCTTATCCTCTATTATGTTAAGTGTAGGAATTAGATTCAGGGGTACACAGGATGAAGGACGTACACCATAAGGTGGAATTACATTGTTTCTAATATAATGTATGAGTTACAGATTCGCTGGATTACATAAAACTTAGGTTTGTTGTATGCCTTGGAAAATACTTAATATATCAGTGTCTTGCTTGTGAATTATTGTGATACCTTCTTAAGCAAGTCATATAATATGGTTGATGAGGATTTCTTAGAGACATTGTGCAGGTACTGTCTGTACAACTCAGCAGGATATCTGTAAAGTTATTACTTGTTGTGTAAATACTATTATAATTTCACTTAGCATTCCCTGACCAGCGCTCGTACTGGTCGGACGATGTTGCTCTGCCTCCTGGTGGCGACTTATCAAACCTCCTTGGTTTTCACAAGATGGCGGACGGCTACAGAAGTAGTGAATATGGTCTGTATTGACTTGTTGCAAGGAGCTGTATACCCAGCAACGCGGAAGTTATCCTGCCCTTGCTTCTGAGAGACACTTTCGGAATCTCTAATGAAGATTTATTTGGGATTTCTTTGAATGGAGCTGCGAGGATATTTGTTAAATTCATGACCACCAGAGCTTACGAGACTGTTGTCAACAAATACCAGGAAAAGTGTATCAAGGTCAACGCAGGACTAGAGGTACGCCTTCGTGATGTGTCAGCAAGTTATTCGTGGATAAGAATTCAAAATATACCATTTGAGGCGACTGAAGTGGATGTAAGGAGGGTCTTCAGCCAGTTTGGGACCATACATGTAGCCAATGAGGGTCGGTGGACCCAGGGTATATATGCAGGCATGCCGGAAGGATCTTATTCTCTCAAGATGAACCTGAGACGACAAATACCGTCATATGTTATCATGGAAGATTTCCAGACTCAGGTTTATGTGACATACCCTGGGCAGCAGAGGACATGTCACATCTGTGGGTCCACGGGGCATGTAGCGGCTACGTGTGACCAGCGCTGGGGACCCTGTCCTTATAATCAACGTGAGGAGACTCGTCGAGAAGAGGCGGCTGAATCAATGGTGGCTGTGGACATGGAGACACCTGTAGCAGAGGAGGTGCTTCATACGACCGAGGTGTCAGAGAAATGGAGTGAAGTGGTTGAGGAGGCTGACTTGGGGGTCTTGAGTTTGACGAAGGCAACGAGGGATGTGGATGAGGATACATCCCAAGGTGTATTGGTGGAGTCTGCAGGGGAGGTGGATTTGGTTGAGGATTTGCAGGTCCCCAGTCTGGGGGATTTGCAGAGGCTGTTGGATAGCCCTATGTCAGAGGGTCTGATGAAACTGGAGGTTTTCATGGGGCCTGAGGTAGGGGGTTTGGTGGGTGACAGTGTTGAGAGGTCCACTGTGTCCGATCACCCATCGACGGTTGTGGCAGAAGTTGAGATGCATCATGCATCTGGGGATGGGGATATGGAGTTTACAGGTGCGTTCCGTAAGAGGTCTAGTGGCACAGGGGACGATGATATCATCACTCCTGGCCAGTGGAGTTGCAAAAAGGTTGCAAAAAGGGGGGGGGGCGGGTGAGTCGGGGGAATAATAGTACAGCTACGACAGGAGTATCAGGTTCCGTGAGGCAGAAAGGGAAGCCCCCGCTACAGAATTCAGGTGTTTAAATATGAACATGAATGGCCTCCGGGCGGAGGTCAAGAGGAGATGGGTAGAGGTGACATTGAGACATATGAATGTTGATGTATGTATACTCCAGGAACATAATTTCCAGTGTAGTAGGGACTTGGTATTGAATGGGTATAAGTTATATACTGGGAGTTCTGAGCATTTAAAAGGTGGGGTGACGGTAGGGGTACGTGAGACCAGCCCCTTCACTTTGAAGGCATGGGAAGAGGGGGGGGGAAGGTGGCAGGATAGTCAGGGTGGACGGGGAGTGGGGCGACATTCAGGTGTGCTTCATCGGGGTGTATATGCCGGTGAGTAATAACCGGCGGGTGAAAGAGGATTTTGTTAGGAGGGATCTGGTTTATGTTTCGCGTGGTCTTCTCTTAATAACCATAATTGCGAGTGACTGGAATTGTCTGATTAGGGGGAGGGACGTTGAGCCTCGGGGAGCAGGGTGTATGTTGGGGGTTTTGCAGGACATATTGGGGGCGGTAGGGGTGGAGGATGTGGTACGGGGTGGCGGATGGGAAGTGGAGCATACTTTTCTCAGAAACGGTTATGCGGCAAGGCTGGATCGGGCATATGTGTCATCGGCTATACAGGTCGGCAGTGTAACTTGCGTGAAAGTGGGATTCTCTGATCATAGGGGTGGTTTGGTAAATCTGGGATGGGTTGGGGCGGTCCGCATATTTCATGGTTATTGGAAATTAAATAAGGGTTTGTTGCAGGGCTTAGATCATATGGAGGTATTTGCAGATTGGTGGGAAAGGTTGTGTGGGGGGGGGGGGTAGTGGAATTGTTAATGTTGTGCAGTGGTGGACGGATAGAGCGAAGGTGGCTATTAAGGATTTTACAGTAGGCTGGGTAGGGAGGAGGCGAGGTTAAAGTATGGTAAGCAGCGTTATTTGGAATATCAGTTACAGAAATGTTATAAAGGGGGAGGGAGGTATCCCATGGGTGATATTGCGGACATACATGGTCAATTGTGGGATTTACAAAATGAGGTTTTTAATGCGATTAGGGTATGGGGGAGTCGAGGACATCCTTTGGGGTGATAAGACCTCAGCAATGGTTTTGCAAAGATTTCAAAGGAGGAGAAAAGGGATGACGATCATGGCATTGACTGTGGATGAGGATTTGGAGGGGTATAGGTGTGGTCAGGTAATATGAACGATGGATGCTAGTTGTTATGCAGATAAATGGTTTAAACGAAAATTGCAGGAGGGGGAATGTGATGGGGGAGCATGAACAATTGTGTTGGAAGGCATAGGAGCAGGGTTAGGGAATGAGCAAAGAAAATGTATGGAGGGGAGCATTACTGAAGAAGTTTGGCAGGCGGTGCAGGGACAACATTTGGGAAAGGCACCAGGGATTGATGGAATCTCAGGGGATTTTTATGTGACACATTGGGAAGTGTTGCGAGGGGTTTTGGTATCTCTATTCAATGGTATGAAAACGTCAGGTTGTATGAGCGAGGATCAGCGTACTGGGGTTGTGGTCTTAGTTCCAAAGGGGAAGGATAGTCATACTTTGAAGGATTATAGGGCAATCACATTGCTCTGTTCCGATTATAAAAATTTTGCGCGCATCTTAGGAAATCGTATGAAGAAAGTGTTGGACGACATCTTAGATAAGGGGCAATACGGGGTTCCGGGGCATAGTTTTAGTGGAGAACATCGTAGAATCAAAGGTTTTGTGGAAGGTAGGCAGGGGGGAGGTGTTGTAGGGCTGGATTGGGAAACTGCATATGACAGCATAGACAGGGGAATGTTGCGGGAGATCTTGATAAGACAGGGTTTTGGTGAGGAAATCGTGGAGTGGGTGGGCATGCTGTATTCTCGGGTTTCAGTTAGGGTGCAGGTGAATGGGAAGGTGGGGTCTGAGGTAGGCATTTAGAGGGGGCTGAGTCAGGGATGTCCCTTGTCGCAGCTTCTCTTTGCATGTTTGCAAAATCCGTTCTATGGGATGGTGAAGGAGGGTGTTAGGGAGATGGGTGAGTTAGGGGACAGTGCTCCGGGGATTGTCGGTTATGTGGATGACACCACAATTTTAGTGGGGAGCTCGGAATGGTTGGGGAATGTAAATCGTATAATTGAGATATTTGGAGCTGCAACAGATATGAAAGTTAATAGAGTGAAATCGAAGTTGTTGGAGGTAGGTACATGGATAGGGGGGACGTTGGGACAGACGTATGGATGGGTAACGGTTGATAATATAAAAAATTGTGGTGTGTTCTTCTGCGTGGAACTGAGGCGGGCAAGAGAAATGAATTCTTCATTGGTGGTGGAGGCAGCATTGAACAGTATGATGGAATGGAGGGCTGGGATTAATTCCTTTGAAAAGGAGGTTAATGGGGCTATATGTGAGGCAGGAATTTCTAGCTAGGGAAGGGCCCTGTGGGAGGAGGGTGAATGAGGTAATGAGGGAGGTGCAGAGGTGGTGGCAAGGTAGGGACATCATGGTTTGCGAAACGCTTTTGCGGCACCTTCTTGTTGTAGTGGATCCGGGGAAGGTACTGGTGGGTAGGTTAGATAGGGTAGGAAGCTGTAGTAAGGCACTGCAAGGTGAGGAGACATACCCTTTGTATGATTGGAGAAGTATTTGGTACTGGCTAAAGAAGTTGAAATTGCCTTCCAGGGTAAGGGAAATGGGTTATCAGTTTTTACATGGCATACTTGCGTCGAGGGCACAACTTTTCATGATGGGGTTGGTAGGGACTGGTAGTTGTAATAGTTGTGGTATGCTAGAGATGGCCTATCATTCGGTCTATTTTTGTGAGGAGTTGGCAAGGGTGAGGGAATGGTTTGGGAGAATTATAGGAAGGGTAGGGGGAGGGGTTTGTCAAGTTGGAAGATTCTTAGTTTGGACGTTGGGGGATGTGCAAAGGATGTACGTAGGGCCATCATGTACTTGGTATTGGATTATATTTCTGTGTCATGGAGCATGAGGGAGGTCAGGGGAGAAGTACGTGTTCGGGCATTAGCAGCTAGGTTCTATAAGACAGTATGTAGGAATCGAGTTTTGTATGGTCGGGCATGGGAACAGGCTTTTCCAGAGAGGTATCGGCAATTAACGATGGGTATCTTATTGCGGGGTGGTGGGGGTGCTGAATAGGGGGGGTTGGTCTCTCAGGGGGGTGGCATGGAAGGTGTATACTTCATTAGGTATGTATGTGAGTTGCATGAGGGGAGGTTAGGAGCTAGGGGCAGGTGGGGTCGGGGTTGGGGTTTTCCTCTCTTTAGTTTGATATGATAGTGTGACTGTTCGACTCACAACGCAGATGAGGGCAGCGGGTTTTATTTTATTTTATTTTTTCCGAGGTATTGAGTTAGGGGTAGGTGGCGGGGGCTTGTCTCGCTGTGTGTTCGGGACAGGACAGGATCTATTAGAACAGTGGTAGTAGATAGATGGAGTATCAAAATTATAATGCCAAAAAATTGTGTTGGCCTCGGAGGGTGTTTCAAAATTCATGTACATGGTTATTGGTTATAAAGGATCTTTATACAAGTAAATTTTGTTTTTTGTGGTTTCTGATAAGGAATAAATGTCATTTAATATGTATGTCATATCTTATCATCAAGGTTTTTTGTATGATTAGGTTATGAATGTTTTAAAAGGTTTGGATCATGAGGCATGAAGATGTATTATACTTGTAATGTAAATTCTTGGGAGTTTCGTCATCCCATTTCATTATTGTGTTGTGGTTGTGAGTAATGCATCAGAGGGTTTCCAGGGTATGTAATGTATAGAGTGTTCAGTCATTACCCTGTGTGGTTGAAATTTTTATATATTGAAATTGTGGACACTCATGTGAACTTTTATTTGATCAGTGTAATGATGTAATGATAGGCGGATAAATACAATATCTATGCAAGTTAATTTTTTGGGAGACTTAGGTCTCGTAATCAAAGAGTTTGATAATATATATAATTTTCTATGGAGGATTTTGGGGACATATTCAATACGTTGGGTTTCAATATATATTTTTGTTTGTAGGAATAGCATTAAAAGGTAAACGTGATTGTTTTTTATGTATGGTTATATAGATTAAGGTCAAATGTTGTTAGTTGCCTGTCCTAACGTGGGGTTGGTTAGTTGCCTGTCCTAACGTGGGGTTGGTTAGTTGCCTGTCCTAACGTGGGGTTGGTTAGTTGCCTGTCCTAACGTGGGGTTGGTTAGTTGCCTGTCCTAACGTGGGGTTGGTTAGTTGCCTGTCCTAACGTGGGGTTGGTTTAGGTTTATAGTCTTTTACACACGTTTTAGTGCTGTGTAATATATTTTCAATTAAATGTGACTTCATATACAATAAGGGTAGTGTTAGGTCTATGGGATTTTGATTATCATTGTGTGTTCTGGGGATCAGTGTTTCCTCATGTAGGCCGTATTTTATTTTGGTATTTGTATTATTTGGTTAGGTTCCTATTATAATGACATGTATGTTGTGAATATATGCTTCATATTGATGAAGGTTTTATTTTATGTGTATTAGTTTTTTTACTTTGGAATTGAGTTCTTTGTAAGGATACTTTGTACTGCAATGTATATATGCCGTTTTTTTAAATAAAAAAAAATTCACTTAGAAGGTTCTGGGACAAAGGACCTGTCTGGATGTTGTCTCCATATACTAGTGATATATTTCGTGCAATTGCTCGGAAGTATCTATTTAATATATGTAATGTACATATGGTCTTAAATAAAATATAAAAAAAACAACTTCAAGGTTTTCCTTCAGAAATGCATAATAATTTGTGTCTGACACAACAACATTAAATTTTCCATTCATAAATCTTTCTTCTTTTTGTTTACTATTTCTTATAAGAGTCAACATGTGCCATATATGGGGAATATTTAATGTGATATTGCATAAAGTTCAGACGAGACTGTGATAATATCTTCTGGAATCAAGGTGGAAACTTTAGTCATTTTACGGACCAACTGGCGTGTACTTGAAGGTGTCAGTGGTACGTGTGTGTAAGAGGTGTACATAGTGACCCTGTCCTTCCTTACGCACTGACGCCCTCCTCCACGCCCTCCTCCACGCCCTCCTCCACGCCCTCCTCCACGCCCTCCTCCACGCCCTCCTCCACGCCCTCCTACGGACTTCTTTCTCATAATTTTTAGTTATTTTTCATACTGATATGACCTATTTCCACTACCTGTAACGCCATCTACAACTGCTCACCTCTAGATTTACAAAGGCTGAGGACGGAACTCTTGATATCAAGGCTGACGGACTCAACCACAAATTACATTCAAGCACCACAGTTTATTCTCAGTATTTAACTGATAAATTCATTCCTTTGCAAAACATCTCTACGATAAAGAAACTAAAGTATTGCACTAGTGTCTCATTAATGTTAGGTGTGTCTAACTTCTTCCTAACCTTTATCTCACCTTTAGCAACTGTGCTCTGTCCAACACCAACGAATTCTTGATACTTAAGAGTGTAAACTGCAGTGTTGTTCAGGATCTTCATCATACCTTCAGAGGGCTCCAGGGCATCAATATTACTGTGAAAATATATTGTCTTAATTAATATGCTTCTCAACTGGTCTTCATATTACAAAATAAAAATAGAATGCAAAATATAAAAGGAATACCTGAGTTTACTTTTTGAAAAAGAAATCACTACTATAAATATACCATGAGAGGATTGAAACTATAGATCCTTAATGCTGAAAATGACATGTAAACATAAGTTTGTTTATCTAATCATTTAAAGACGTCCTCAAGAGTTCACTTTTATTAATGAAGGTATTAGTAGTTTTTTTTATACTTTTCCCAGGTTTTAGAATCAAGACAGTAGTCTCCTATATTATTAACAATCTACATTTATTGAACTTTAATTAACAATTAAATACAGTTAATTTTATAAACGATGAAAAAACTACACAATATGTAAACTATGGAATGTATTTTTGTAAATTCGCTAAGATCTTGTAAAAATAGAAATTAGTGCTGAAGATGCGGGTCTGCTGGGAAAATTTCACACTTTTAGCATAAGTAGAACTTGGGAAAAAAGACACTAACGCAGTGTAACGTAATCGTTTACTTGGGACAGTTGGCCCAAACAGTGAGCTTTAGCAAGTCGAAGAAATAAACCTGGAGAAGTAGAATAAGCTTTATATTGGGATTATAATAGGAAGGTGATGAGTCCGGTACAAAAATATGATTGAGAAGGTTTTGATGTGAGACGAAGTTGGTTAGTAGGCCAGTATGCCTATGGCAGTTCTCCTCTATTCTTATGTGCAATGATTATGACCAAAAACGTATGTGACGAAACATCCAGAGACCTACACACATCAATATGCCAGCAGAATCAACTAATTGAATAATGCCTGTGTTTCACATGGAAGCTCTAACAATCACTTGATTAATTTCTAGACCTGCAGCATCATTGCCAAGAAAGAAAACACCCAGAGACGAAGGATTTTTCAATGACTTCCCATCAGAACTTCAACTAGGAAAACGGGATCTACATCTTCCAAGGAAGCTCAAGTTCCTCTTGGCCTACTGAAATGCAAAGGATAGTTACCCTTAACTATTAGCAATGATGCTTTCTGCTTAAAGTGGAGCCAAACGAGGCTGGAAAGAACCTTTTGCATCTTGGAAAAGTGAGTAGGAGTCATTCCCGGGACCAGCAACGAGAGACCAACAGCTACGACGAGATCAACAGCAAGAAATTGAAGCTCGTGGGTAGGAAACGTTGGAAGCTGTAAATGTGGAAGGTCCAGGAAACTACGTTAGAGACAACAAATTCTTTTGCTGAGCTGCCTGACATGTGAGCGTTGGTCATAAAGATTATTTCATCAGGGGCCACTACAGATATGAATGTGGTTATTGTTGGTAATTTTCTGGTAAATTGTACGAGTATGCTAATACAGACAGACTGAGGAATAAAACATAAACACAATGACATCATTCATTAGGCGAAATGTTTTGGCACGAGAGACAAAACACAATATTTATAGATGTCAGTGGTGAAAGCTGTGTAAAAGCTCTAAGTCTCTAATAGAGCTTATTTTTTTCCCTTCCCGTTTCCCTGGCAGCGAGGAAATCTGGTGACTGAATTTCCCAGCCTTCGTTTCATCTACATCGGCTGTCAGCTCCATCAGTAGGCATGTTCAGTATGCTTCTGCCTATTTCAGCCTAATTTCTCTTTCTACTTTTCTTTCTTTTCCTGTGTTGTCAGGAGAGCCGTCCCTGACTAGTGGAACTAGTCAACTATGTCTACCCCTGCCTCAACACTGCCTCAACACTGCCTCAACACTGCCCTCAACACTGCCCACTTCATTCTGTGAGTGGGAGCTGCAACGTTGTCGCTGCTTCAAACATCGACCTGCCAGGCTGTTTTTTCCACCAATACTCCACTTCTCTTTTCACTGAGTTAGTTAGTTAGTTTAATATATTTATTATGCACCCCATACCCATCCTGTGGGCGGTAGTCAAAAGACTGATTACAGAGGTACATAATGGGTCCAGGGACTGGGCCCCAAAGTTATGATAGCTGAACAAGTTACAAAGGTAATGAACTCCAGGTTGATCTGGCACTGAACCGATGGTTTTATACATTAGCTGGATTTAATAATATATGCAAGTGACTATTCTGGGATTAAAAGAGGAAGGGAAAATGAAGCGAAAAAAGCCTTTAACTGATCTCCACGAGTGACAGCAAGACCCTCCCAAGAGGAAATGATGAGCATTAAAATCTCCTAATAAGAGGAAAAGTGGTGGTTTTTGGGGGGATCCAAAGAATGGTCCATTGACTTTTCAGGGTCATTAGAAGATGCCAGAGGAGGAGAGATTCCATGGACATGGGACTCAATGAGAAGATTTCCTTTTTAATAAAACAAGAAATGAAAAGGATTGTATATCCCCCTCTGTGTCCAAGAGAGCCCTCGGTGCGGCCGGTAGTGAAGGTTCTACATGGAACCCTACGTGCCGGTAAACCACGAATCCAGGATAGCATCTTCACATCCACTGAGCAACCTCTGCAGACAAGAGAGAGGGTGATCGGAAGCCCACATCAAGGTATACCCCCTTCGACAAGCAGCCTCCAGAGATACACTCGTCACCCTAAGGATACACAAAGCCAGCTTCTGGGACTCAGGAGGGTGGATCAGCACATCCCCAGATGATCCAGGTACCAATGCAAAGAGCGCCACCCTCTTCATGCACACTCAATTCCTTCCCATAACACACCTTTATACACACAAACCCACCCATCACACACCCTTACATAAACTCACTTCCCTTCCATCACACACCCTTTCACAAACTCTCACTTCCCTCCCTATTAAAACAAAAACAAACACACACACACACACACACACACACACACACACACACACACACACACACACAAGAGAAACCATGGCTAACAGAAACATTAACATACAAGAGGGGTTCTTAGACCGTGACAGAACGAGAACAGAACGTCAGCCACTAAATGAGATAACACAGAAACGAAAGGGGCAAGAAAGAGAGACAAGGATAAAGTCAGCAGAGGACAACCAGAGCCAGCCAGAACTACAAGCACAAACACACTGAACCACCCTCAGAACCCCACAGCCAAACATACTATTCCAATATAAACCACAATCCACACTTAGAGCCCCCACCCCACACTATGCAATGGAATACCACAGCACCCTGCCAGGTCCCCCACTCCTCCAACCTATACAAACCCCCCAGAACACAGCGTTGGAGAGGAAACTGAAGGTATGGTACACCAGTGCTGATGGAATAACAAATGAGTTTGAGGACTGGTATGAAAGAATCAACACGGCATCACCGGATATCATAACTCTCACAGAAACCAATTTCATAGGAATGATAACAGGTACCAACTTTCCAACTGGATAAGCAGTGGCACTGCTTGTCAAAAACCAATGGGATTGTGAGGAGCTGGAGAAAGGAGGCAGAGGAAAAGCAACAGACAAAAAAGAACTCTTCAGTCTGGATGCTATAACCCACCACAGAACAGCAGAAGGCGAAGACAAGAATATGATGAGAGTAACAGACAATGGGACACACTTGTGAAGTGGCCAGAAGGGTCCAAATGGGCAGAGAAAGCTACTGGCTGTGGGTGACTTCAACCACAAAGAAATTGACTGGGAAAACCTGAGCCACATGGGGGTCCAGAAACGTGGAGGGCAAAGATGTTTTAGATGATACTGGAAAATCTTATACATCAGACGTTAGGGACACTACTAGAGAGAGAGGAGAAGTCGAACCAGCAAGACTGGACCTAGCATTCACCTTAAGTAGTGCAGATATAGAGGATGTCACATAAAAAGCCCAAGGGCACCTTCCTGGGGTATGAAAGACAGCAAATGTAATCCCAATTTTTAAAAAAGGAGGCAGACACGCAGGATTAAACTACAGACCGATCACTGAAATGCATAGTATGCAAAGTAAGGGAGAAAATTTTCAGGAGAAGAGTGGTAGAGCACTAGAAAGGAATGAGCTTATCAACGACAACCAACATGGATTCAGGGTTGGGAAATCTTTTGTCATAGACCTACTGGAGTTCTAGACAAAGCGACAACAGTAAGACAAGAGAGAGGGTGGGTAGACTATATTTTCTTCGACTGTTGACACAGTTCACCGAAGATTAATGCAAAAGCTGGAGGACCAGGCAGGTATAACAAGGAAGGCGCTGCAGTGGATCAGAGAATACCTCACAGGAAGGCAGCAGCAGTCATGGATCACGAGAGGTATCGGAGTGGGCGCCTTGACGAGTGGGGTTCCACAGGGTTCAGTCCTTGGGCTAGTGATGTTATGAAGCATTTCCAGTCACAAAGTTGTCAGGAAGTGGAATAGTCTGGGAAGTGATGTAGGGAGGCAGGATCCATACATAGCAAAGAAGAGGTATGATAAATCTCATGGAGCAAGAAGAGTGACAAATTACCCAGTGAAGAGACGGGGCCAGGAGCTGTGACAAATTTTGCAACCACAACTAAGCGAGTACACGCACACATAATTTTACACGAAGCTGAAGGATCTAGAGCATTGTAATTGAGCAAAAAAAGGAATCTCAAAAGAGGGACGAAAGGCAAGGAAACAGAGGATTGCTGGTCAGAAAAGGAATGGGTAGAAAAGCTCAAGAACAAATGGATCAAGAATGGAAAAAAAAAATAAATGAGCTTTGCAATAACAGTTAGAAAATCTATCTGCAGAGAGTAAGAAGGGGAGTCATGAACTATATGCTGAAGCAAAGATACAGAGAGTGGAGGAAGAAATGGAGAAGCAGGATATAATGAGGTCTAAATAGAGCAAGGGATGGGACTGAAGGAGGGGGTGGAGCTAAGAATTGTCCCTTGCAGAAGTAATATCAGGCCATCAGGATGTCCAGAGATGATAAGGAAAACAACAAATAAGATTCTTAAATCAGATCCAGAGATATGGAGGGAAAATAAATGGAAAGAGAGAGAGGGTCAATAATTATTC
The DNA here is from genome assembly GCA_009830355.1 of Cherax destructor. NCBI lineage: Eukaryota > Metazoa > Arthropoda > Malacostraca > Decapoda > Parastacidae > Cherax > Cherax destructor. The sequence goes on along the minus strand of WNWK01027625.1, from coordinate 6,710 downwards.
AGGGCTTCAGGAGGCAAGGGGAAACATATGATGAAAGAAAGCATTAGGAGGAAAAAAAGAGATTAAGAGCATCATTGCAATAACAGGAGAGAAGGAAGCTCAGGTAGAAAATTTTCACGGACTTGGGGGCATTCGAGGGAAAAAAATCGACCAATCAAATTGACATTCAAGACGAAGTGATAGGGAACAGGATACACAACAGAAGCCACTGAAAGAACTCTAAAATATCGACAAGTGTACCTCAATCGAGACAGAACACAAAAAAGAACAGGAACACGAGTGAGAGTAAGACGAAACCGTGGAAGGAAAGAGAGACAGGACAGACAACGACAGACAGGAATGCTCAGCCTCCGGGAAAACATCAAACACAAATGATAACAGAAAACCCCCCAGCTCATCACCCCATATCAACCAAACACAATAACCAGAAACAAACCCATTTCATAGCCTCTACCCCCAAGCACAATTCCACAATACCAGCAGCCTCCCATAATACTCCACCCTGCCTCCCACACCCCAGCCTTCACCATCTTCTTCCACCTCCCAAAATACTGTACTGGAAAGAAAGTAAAGGTATCCACCAATGCAGATGGAATAACAAATAAGAATGAAGAATGATAAGATTAATCATGATGATCTTCTGACATCACAAAAACAGAGACAAAATTAAGGATGATAAAGATGCAATCTTTCCAACTGGATATCAGCCCCTGGGAAAGAAGAGAGAACAGAGGGGGGAGGAGTGGCCATCAAAAAAAACCAGTGGAGGTTTGAGGAAATTGTAGGAATGGACGGGGGGGAAAAAACGACTTCATTGTAGGAACGTCTGGGGGCCAAAAGGGGGAGATAGCAGTGATGTATAACCCACCACTGAACAGAAGGAGGCCAAGACAAGATTGATGAGCAATAGAGCTAGTGATCATTATGTCCTGAGTTTTGAATACCTTGTAGAGTTAAAATGGAGAATGGCAGGGAGGACGAGAAAGCAGAACCAAAAAGGGGGCCAAAAAACATGAGAAGACCTGCATGAAGTGCAGGGAAATGGAACTAGGGAAAAAGACAGTAAATAAAATGATATAACTAGTGACCACTAAGTGCAGGGAGGCAGAGGAGGATAATGGGCCCTCTGGTAAGACCAGAGTGCCCCATGGTTTAAGGGGATATGAAAGGGGCCCAAAACCCCAAGTGTGTAGAGCAGGAAAAAAAGTATAGAAGGCAAAGGACTCAAGAAAACAGGGAGATGAGCAGAAGAACCAGAAACGAATATGGGGGGATAAGGAGGGGGGCCCAGAGATAATAGGAGAACGACATAGCATCAAAAGCCAAATCCAACCAAAGTTGTTATACAATCATAATCAAGGATCAGGTAATCAGGGTGAGGAAAGAAGTAGGGAAGTATTCACTATAGAGACAGAAATCCCAGCAAACCATGGAGGTAGGGTGCACCAGCTGGTGCTGGACACAATACACATAACCAAGGAGGAGGTAAAAAAAACTGCTAGGTGAACTAGATATCTCACAGGGAGTGGGTCCAGATAACAAAATTTCCGGGGTTTCCTGAGGGGCAGAACATATGTTCTGCTAGGAAAAATTTTTTTAAAAATCTATCGAAACTGGGCAGTTGCCGAGGCGTGAAAGACAGGACATGTATTTCCCAAATTTTTTTAAAAAGGAGACAAACAGGCAGTGTTAAACACAGACCAGTATCACTGACTTGTATAGTATGTAAAGTCATGAAAAAATCATCAGGACAAGAGTGGTGGAGCACAATGAAAGGAGGGGGTTATATACAATCAGCACGACTTCAGAGATGGGAAATCCTGTGTCGCAAATCTACTTGAATTCTACGATAAGGTAACAGAAGACAGGGAGAGAGCGAGGGGGAGATTGCATCTTTTTGGGCTGTAAGAAGGCTTTTGACACAGTAAAAAGAGACAAGTACAAAAATTAGAAGAACAGGCAGGAATAAAGGGAAAGTATTGCAATGGATCGGGGAATACCTGACAGGAAGGAAACAACGAGTGTTGGGTGCTAATTTTGGAGGGGGCATTTTTCTAGTGGAGTTCCACAAGGGTCAGTCCTAGGTCCGGTGCTGTTTCTTGTATATGTGAATAAAGATGGAAGGAATAATTAGAAGTGTCGCGTTCACTGATGATGGAAATGATGAGAACACAAGGGGGCGAGGATCAGCTAACATTAAAAAGGGGTCGGGACAGACTACAAGTCTGGTCCAACAAACTTGAGTTTAACTCCAGAAGTGCAAAGTCATGAAGATTGGGGAAGGACAAAGAAGACCGCAGACAAAAAGGGTTTGGGACGGTGCAAACGTCACTTAAAGAAAGGATCCGAAAACATTATAACGAACATTCCCCGAGGCCCCATCAATCAAATAACTGTTGCAGCATATGTACATTTGGCAAATCTGAGAATATTATTTGATATTTAGTAAGGAGTCATTACGACATTGTACAGTGTAGTCAGGCTCATACTGGGATGCAGCACCAGTATGGAACCAACACTTAGTCGAACACGTCAAGAAATTGGAGAAAGTGCGAAAGTTTGCAACAAGATTAGTCCCGAAACTGAAGGGTTTTTTTTTTCGAAAGAGATTAAGGGAACTCAACCTAATGTCACTAGAGGATAGGAAGAATAGGGGACATGATAATGACGTATAAAATACTGGGGGAATTGACAAGGTGGACAGGGCTCGAATGTTTTAGAAATGGGATACAGGAACAAGGGGCCACAAAGGGGAACTGAAAACCAGATGAGTCATAGGGGGTTAGGAAGATTTTTTAGCCTTAGAGTTGTCAGGAAGTGAAATAATTGAGAGGAAGTAATGGAAGCAAGTTCCATACATAGCTTTTAAAGAAGAGGTATGATAAAGCTCATGGGCAGGGAGAGTGACTTAGTATCGGCCAGTGAAGAGGTGGGGGGCCGGAGCTGATTGACCCTGCAACCCAGATAGGTGAGTACACAAACAACGCACAAGAGGCAGGAACTATACATAGCTTTAAGACGAGGTATGATAAAGCTCATGGAGCAGGAGAGAGAGGACCTAGTAGTGGTTTGGGGAAAGGCGGGGCCAGGAGCTGAGTCTGACCCTGCCACCACAAATAGGTGATTACACACACAAGAGCCAGTCTATTCTGTTACGGGTTCAAGATCTGGTCATAGGGGAAAATTTCAGCATCGTTATGTGCCAGAGTCAGTGTATTAATATTGGTAGAATTAGACAATATGTTAAGTAAAAGGCAAAATGCAACTAATGAGACATTTTATTGTGGCACAACAGTGGGAAAAAAATACAAAAGATTTCCATACAAAACCAGACAAAAAATGAAACGCACCAAAAAAGAAACTTCTGTACTTGATACCCAGCAACCCTAAACCAGCACACATGTATGGTTTCCCAAAAAAAAACATAATATTCCCCCCAGACCAATCACATCAGGTATAGGCAGTGCACCACACAAACTAGCCGGGGGTTTTTTCCAAAAAACTTTCCTGCCTTCTGGGGGGCCATCAGCCCCGCTCATCTTAAACATTCAGGCGCCCCCAACCGCATCCGAAACCTTCCATCCAAACAAGAAACTAAGCAGTTTGGACGTGACTTCCCTTACTAAAGTACCTCCCACACAAGCCATCGATTTTCTACGACGTAAAGTCAATCAGGACCTTAACCTTCCTCTACCTCCCGGAGATTTTGTTGACCTTATTGAACTCTGTGTTAATTTCAACTGTTTTTCTTCAATAACAGGCTCACAAACAAACATACGGCATGGGGGGGGGGCCCCCCTCAGTCCCGTCTTAGCTAACTTGTACATAAAAGAGGCTGAAACTTCGCCAATATCATCCCCCAAGCGTCACTTGGTTACGTTACGAGACGACGTCCTCGTAATAACTCCCAAACGTTTTGATGTACGGAATCTTTCAGGGGTCAACGCAGTTGAACCGACGATCCAGTTTACACTAGAAGAAGAGTCCAATGACAAGCTACCCTTTCTAGACGTCCTCATCCACAAAGTAGATAACAACCTAAGATTTCAAGTTTAGGGGAAACCACAAAAAAAAAAGATCTCACACACTTTTATTCCGTCAAGATACTAAGACCAAAAGAGGCATCATCATGGGGTTCTTCTAAGAGTTTTCCGAATTTGTAGTCCTGAGTTTCTTGACGAGGAATGTACAATAAACCCAAAACCCACTGATTTACTTTTTCCCTTTCCCTTTTTTTATCAAAGATTGCAAGAAAAGAGCCAGATCATTAATTTCCCCGCCCAACACCACTCCAAACAAAGTTATAATTTTCCCAACAGCCAGGTTGCATCCAACATTTCTAAAGTATTTGCACAAGCTAACACTATGTCGCCATCGCTTCCAGCACTTCAGTAAAGGATCTAACCGGGGCAAAATCCAAGCACCATGAACCAGTCAACGCAGGGGTTTCACTATACCCTGTGGAGGCTGCGACGGGGTTTATGTAGGAGAAACAGAAAAAACCCCAAAACACGCCTCAATGAACACATTAATGCATGTAGGAACTTTAAACCCCGAACAACGCCTGCGTACAACACCGAAATTTACCAATCATCTCATAAAATTTAAAGACCCCCGTTTAGTAATCAAAGAAACTGATTTCCGCAGACGCAAGTGTTTTAATCAGCATTATCACTGTTTCTAACACAAAAACAATTGTCTTAGAAGAATCCTCCTGAAAAAGAAACCCTGCCATCACATAGTCTCTCCTACTACACAAGCATTTCGGATGGAAAAAATGCTACAGGTCTTCTTTTCCAAACTCCAACAGAAATATTTGTCTAACCTATTTTTATACTACTCAAGTAATTGCTTTTATCACCTTTTACTCATGTGCAAGTTGATTGTTCTACCTTATTGTATTACTACTACTACTATACGACTTATATCACTACTATTACCACCACTAGTATTACACCCCCACCCTGAACCTCATGTATTATTTGTAACGGCTTACAAAGCTCCTGGAGAGCGAAACGTTGCCACAATAAAAATCTCATTATTTGCATTTGTGTCCTTTTACTTAACAGAGTCAGTGAACATATGTACAAGAGTTTAAAAGTTTTCCAGAACCTGAAAAAGTCTGATATGATCAAATAATTTACAATTTACATTTGAATGTGGAAGGTATGTGAGGGGGAAATAGCAGCTGGTCAACCGCTGGGGGCGGTGTTGATAAGTGATTGTAACAAGCAGATATTAGCAACAGGCAAGGTTGTGAGCTTAATAAGGAAAAAGTGTAAATATATGGTCACATATAGTGAGGATTTTGATAAGAAAGAAAGATAAAACAATAAATAAGAGTCAATTCTCTGACAGATGGTGTTGCCAGAAGTAAGCCTGCATATAATTAATATCATATGACCAAATTAGTAAGGAAAATTGTGACTACCACCGTATTGTTGGGATTTCAAAGAAAAAAACGGAATGAATGATAAGAAAATAATTACATCGTAGTTTATCAGAAGACCACCAGGTTTCAACTACGCCGGAACTACGCCTTGGGAAATACGCCTGTGAACTACGCCTGTGAACTACGCCTGTGAACTACGCCTTGAACACGCCTGTGAACTACGCCTGCAAGCGTCGAATGAAAATTTTCATGCCTATGGGTACGAGGGGTTTAGAGGAAGTTTTATGGGGGATAAGCCCACCGCGTTAGTGTTACGAACTTTTCAGAACCGGAGAAGAGATAGACGGTCATGGCTTTGTGGGTAACTGAGGAGTGCCGTGGATATCGGAACATATGGATATGGTCGGTGTTTTTGTTTTTTGCGCCTCGCCTTTGAGTGCCGGGAGATAACATGGGCAGCCCTGACACATTATTTAGTAATTAAGATAAATAAATAATTAAAAGTAAACTACAGAGCACTGACAAGTGTATCTATTGTCTTAAAGGATCTCATGTGCACTAGTGGTAATAATAAAATTGTTATTATATATAATGAGGAAATATTTATATTCTCTTAATGATCCATCTATTTTTATGGCTGTTTTTATGCAGCAATTTATATTTTTCGTACATATAATGCAACTCCACTCCCTTTCCCATTAATCTATCTACATGGAACAACTTAAACCCCTGAATATGACACTAGCAATCATATCCCGACTTTGGTTTATACCATGTTTCAGTTATTGCAATGACATCAAAGTTCCAGCACATGCTACCAAACGAATTGTTAATTTTATTTCTGGCGCTTGACAGTTAGTATAAAAAAACATTGATATGTATCTTCGGGGAAACCTTTTTCAGCTTTTGTTTTCACAATTTCTGTTACTATCATTACCCTGTGTTACTCGATTACTGTTATTGTTAAGATTTATGATATCAAAGCCTGAATCAATATTTTGGCCCCATTATTCACCATTCCAAACCCATACCTCTAACTAATCCTAGTTTAAAGCCCTAACAAATCCTCAACTGAGCTAGCCAAACAGTGACTAACTTTCAAAAACTGTTGAGTGCAGTTTTTTAAAATTTATAAAGCCCTGTGCATCAACAAATGATATAATAATAATTGTTGATACATAATTAATCAGGATTAGTAAAAAAATTCTATAAACCTTAAAAAGTGGTGTAGCCCGCAATTTAAACCCCTTAAAAAAGGTGTAAACCCGCAATTATAAACCTTAAAAATGGGTAGCCCAGCAATTATAAACCTTAAAAA
>WNWK01027624.1:0-26121 GCA_009830355.1 Cherax destructor | reverse complement strand
CAAGGGGTTTTAAAAAAAGGGGGATATAAATAAGGTCTTGAGGATATCTTCCAAGAGAGAACCCGAAAATGGATTCAATTTGATAAGTTTAGATTTAGAAAGGATAAAAAAGATTGGTTTGGAAATAGGGAGTTGATGAGTGGAACAGTCTGCCTAGTAGGGTTTTGAAGTGGAACCTTGGGTAGTTTAAAATTTGGGTTTGGGAAAACCATGAGTGAGAGGGGGATTTGAGGGGGACCCGGCATGAGTGGGGGGAATTGTCAAAGCTTATTTTTTGGGTAGCATTAAAAATTTGGGTTGACAAATATTCGGGGTTAGGGGGACGGATTGTGAAGACCTGCCTAGTATGGGCCAACAGGCCTGCTGCAGTGTTCCCCCTTTTTCTTATTTTCCCTTAAGAAATTGGTTTTCGAACAGGTTGTGATGCGGGCAATCTTCCGATTAGGGGGATAGAGGCTAGGACCTTGGGGGGCTTTAAAAAGATTGGGCAAATATAAGGGAATGGGAGGGGCTGGCTTTGATTGGTGTCGTAGGTGCAGGAGTGAATTCTTAGGTAGTGGTGGTTTTGATAAGGACCTGCCTTGTATGGGCCAGTAGGCCTTCTGCAGTGTTCCTCCATTCTTATGTTCTTAGGAGTAAATTCTTAGGTAGTGGTGGTTTTGATAAGGACCTGCCTTGTATGGGCCAGTAGGCCTTCTGCAGTGTTCCTCCATTCTTATGTTCTTATGTTCTTAAATAACGTAGAACTTAGCCATACAGATTGCGAGAAGGACTTGGGGGTGATGGTAAGCAGCAACCTTAAACCAAGACAGCAATGCCTAAGCGTACGTAATAAGGCAAATAGATTACTGGGATTTATATCAAGAAGTGTTAGCAACAGAAGTCCAGAGGTTATATTACAGCTTTATACATCATTAGTAAGGCCTCACCTAGATTACGCAGCTCAGTTCTGGTCTCCATATTACATAATGGACATAAATTTGTTAGAAAACATTCATAAGAACATAAGAACATAAGAAAGGAGGAACACTGCAGCAGGCCTGTTGCATACTAGGCAGGTCCTTCACAATCCGTCCCACTAACAGAATATTTGCTCAACCCAATTTTCAATGCTACCCAAGAAATAAGCTTTGACAATTCTACCCACTCATGCGAGTCCACTCAAATCAACCCCTCTCACTCATGAATTTATCCAACCTAAATTTGAAACTACCCAAGGTCTAGCTTCAACACTAGGCAGACGCTCCACTCATCAACCACCCCATCTCCAAACCAATACCTCCCATATCCCCCAAATCCAAACCCATCAACCTGAATCCACCATTGGGCTCTCTCTGGAGAGACATCCTCAAGACCCCATCTACATCCCCGTCAACACCCATCCTCCACTGTCACCTCGACCATGTCTCCCTCATTCCACGTCCACAAGTGAATGCAATTTCAGGGTCCTCAATCCTTCTTCGTAAGGAAGATTTCTAATGCTATGAATGACTAAATTAATAGAATGACTAAATTAATACATTGCATTAGAAATCTTACTTACGAAGAAAGATTGAAGACCTTAAATTACATTCACTTGTAAGACGTAGAATGAGGAGACATGATCGAGGTATACAAGTGGAAAATGGGTATTAACAAAGGGGATATAAATAAGGTCTTGAGGGTATCTCTCAAGAGAGACCAGCAATAATGAATTCAAGTTAGATAAGTTTAGATTTAGAAAGGATATAGGAAAGTATTGGTTTGGAAATAGGGTAGTTGATGAGTGGAACAGTCTGCCTAGTAGGGTTATTGAAGCTAGGACCTTGGGAGTTTAAATTTAGGTTGGATAAATTCATGAGTGAGAGGGTTGGATTTGAGTGGGAATTGCACATAAGTAAATAAAATTATCAAATCTTATTACTTGGTAGCATTGAAAGTTGGTTGAACAAGTGTTCTGTTGGTGGGATGGAATGAAGGACCTGCCTAGTATGGGCCAACAGGCCTGCTGCAGTGTTCCTCCTTTCTTATGTTCTTATGTTCTTAAGGCCTCACCTAGATTATGCAGCTCAGTTCTGGTCTCCATTTTACAGAATGGATATAAATTCGTTAGAAAACATTCAGCGACGAATGACAAAGTTAATTCATAGCATTAGAAATCTTCCGTATGAAGAAAGATTGAAGACCCTTAAATTACATTCACTTGTAAGACGAAGAATGAGGAGACATGATCGAGGTATATAAGTGGAAGATGGGTATTAATAAGGGGATATAAATAAGGTCTTGAGGATATCTCTCCAGAGAGAACCCGCAATAATAAGAACATAAGAACATAGAAAGGAGGAACACTGCAGCAGGCCTGTTGGCCCATACTAGGCAGGTCCTTCAATCCGTCCCACTAACAGAACACTTGCTCAACCCAATTTTCAATGCTACCCAAGAAATAAGCTTTGACAATTCCAATCACTCATGTGCGAGTCCCTCAAATCAACCCTCTCACTCATGAATTTATCCAACCTAAATATGAAACTACCCAAGGTCCTAGCTTCAATAACCCTACTAGGCAGACTGTTCCACTCATCAACTACCCTATTTCCATACCAATACTTTCCTATATCCTTTCTAATGGATTCAAATTGGATAAGTTTAGATTTAGAAAGGATATAGGAAAATATTGGTTTGGAAATAGGGTAGTTGATGAGTGGAACAGTCTCTCTAGTAGGGTCATTGAAGCTAGGACCTTGGGTAGTTTCAAATTAGGTTGGATAAATTCATGAGTGAGAGGGTTGGATTTGAGTGGGACTCGCACTTGAGTTAATAGAATCTTCAAAGCTTATTTCTTGGGTAGAATTGAAAATTAGGTTGGGCAATTATTCTGTTAGTGGGATGGATTGTGAAGGACCTGCCTAGTATGGGCCAACAGGCCTGCTGCAGTGTTCCTCCTTTCTTATGTTCTTATAGCTTTAAGAGGAGGTTTGATAAAGCTCATGGAGCAGGGAGAGAGAGGACCTAGTAGCGATCAGTGAAGAGGCAGGGCCAGGAACTATGAATTGACCCCTGCAGCCACAAATAGGTGAGTACGAACACTGTCATTGTGGAGTTAGTGTCAACACAAGAATGTGTGAATTTACTGCATTGTAAGCTTGGGCACAGGCTTGGTGAAGAGATTTGTTCCAAGTAGACAGAAGTATCGGGAAAGGGGGTGGGGTGGCACTCTATGTCCGTGATCATTTAAATTGTTGCATAAAAACGGGTATAAAGTCTGAATTAACACATACAGAGTCTGTCTGGATAGAATTTCCAGAGGGTGTGAAAAATTGATTTTAGGCGTGATTTACCGTCCTCCAAACTTAGATAGGAACAAGGAGACTACTTTGGGAGGAAATTGTTAAGGCCACAAGACACGATAACGTAGTAATTCTAGGGGACTTTAACTTTAGTCAGATTGATTGGAATTTCATGACAGGGAATTTAGAATCTAACGACTTTTTAGAAGTAGTTCAGGATTGCTTTTGAAGCAGTTTGTAACAGAACCTACAAGGAAATAACCTACTTGACTTGGTTCTGGCAAGCAAGAAACCCTTGTTAATAATTTAGAAATTACAGAGGAACTCGGCTCAAGCGACCACAAGTCAATTACCTTTAGCATTGAATGGATGTATGATAGTAGGGATAATTCAGTAATGGTCCCAGATTTTCGCTTAGCAGATTATAATGGACTTAGAGAACACTTATCAACTGTGGACTGGGGTGAAGAAGAGGTATCAATATGACAGTTTTCTTAACACTATACAGGCTGCCCAAAGAACATTTATCCCGTATAAAGAAATTAGATCAAGTAGAAATGACCCAAAATGGATGAATAATAGGCTCAAATATCTTTTAGGGCAGAAGAAAGGAATTTATAGGCGCATAAAAAGAGGTGAGGGTCATCTTATAAATCAGTATACTGACATTAAGAGGGACGTTAAAAGGGAATAAGAAAATCTAAACGGGACTATGAAATTAAAGTTGCTAGGGATTCAAAACTAACCCAAAAGTTTTTCCAGGTTTATAGAACAAAAGTTAGGGATAAGATAGGTCCCTTAAAAATAACTTTGGGCATCTTACTGACAAGGAGAATGATATGTGCTCTATTTTTAATAATTATTTTCTCTCGGTTTTCACACAGGAAGACATTAATAATATCCCAGTAATTAATTTTTACAGAGGCCCAGAAGAAGATAAATTATGTAATATCACAGTCACTAGCGAAATGATTATGAAACAGCTGGACCGACTGAAACAAAATAAATCGCCGGGTCCTGATGAGCTTTTTGCAAGGGTTCTTAAGGAATGCAAAATGGAACTCTGTGAACCAATATCTAACATTTTTAATTTATCTCTTCAAACAGGTGTAGTGTCTGATATGTGGAAGATGGCTAATGTAATTCCTATTTTTAAAGCAGGGGACAAGTCACTACCGTCAAACTACCGCCCAATAAGCCTGACCTCAATTGTAGGCAAATTACTAGAGTCAATTATAGCTGATATTATTAGAAGCCATCTAGATAACCATAATTTGATTAATGATACCCAGCATGGATTCACGAGGGCCGTTCCTGCCTATCTAATTTATTAACCTTCTTCAGTAAAGCTTTTGAGGCTGTTGATCACGATAAAGAATTCGATATTGTTTATTTAGACTTTAGTAAGGCTTTTGATAGAGTACCGCACCAGAGACTGTTAAAGAAAGTGGCAGCTCATGGCATTGGGGGAAAAGTGCTGTCATGGATCGAGTCATGGCTCACCAATAGGAAGCAGAGAGTGTGCATAAATGGGGTTAAATCCGAATGGGGACTTGTATCAAGTGGTGTTCCACAGGGATCAGTCTTAGGCCCATTGTTATTTATAATATATATCAATGACCTTGATGAGGAATTACTAGTGATATGAGCAAATTCGCCGACGACACGAAGATAGGTAGGATAATTGATTCAAACATAGATGTCATAGAACTTAAGGAAGATTTAGACAAACTTAATTCGTGGTCAGAAAAGTGGCAGATGCAGTTCAATGTAGATAAATGCAAGGTTCTGAAGCTCGGGAGTGTCCATAACCCAAGCACTTATAAGTTAAATAACGTAGAACTTAGCCATACAGATTGCGAGAAGGACTTGGGGGTGATGGTAAGCAGGAACCTTAAACCAAGACAGCAATGCCTAAGCGTACGTAATAAGGCAAATAGATTACTGGGATTTATATCAGAAGTGTTAGCAACAGAAGTCCAGAGGTTATATTACAGCTTTATACATCATTAGTAAGGCCTCACCTAGATTACGCAGCTCAGTTCTGGTCTCCATATTACAGAATGGACATAAATTCGTTAGAAAACATTCAGCGTAGAATGACTAAATTAATACATAGCATTAGAAATCTTCCTTACGAAGAAAGATTGAAGACCCTAAAATTACATTCACTTGTAAGACGTAGAATGAGGGAGACATGATCGAGGTATACAAGTGGAAAATGGAGTATTAACAAAGGGGACATAAATAAGGTCTTGAGGATATCTCTCCAAGAGAACCCGCAATAATGGATTCAAGTTAGATAAGTTTAGATTTAGAAAGGATATAGGAAAGTATTGGTTTGGAAATAGGGTAGTTGATGAATGGAACAGTCTGCCTAGTAGGGTTGTTGAAGCTGGGACCTTGGGTAGTTTCAAATTTAGGTTGGATAAATTCATGAGTGAGAGGGTTGGATTTGAGTGGGACTCGCGCATGAGTGGGTAGAATTGTCAAAGCTTATTTCTTGGGTAGCTTTGAAAATTGGGTTGAGCAAATATTCTGTTAGTGGGACGGATTGTGAAGGACCTGCCTAGTATGGGCCAACAGGCCTGCTGCAGTGTTCCTCCTTTCTTATGTTCTTATGTTCTTATGTCTGTTGCATCTGTCCTGCAAGAACACATTGTGTTTAGGTGAGGTATACTGTATGTTTTCTGATTGACTTTCACTCATTTTGAGTGTTAGTCTTTACTTATGTTTGGTGTACTGAACTCTAATTCTGTATTGTCTGTGTAGACTCAGTTGCCCAGCTTTGTAGATTAAACCTATTCTACGACTGACTAGATCTTATAGTCATAACTTGGGGCAGTGTGCAGTTGAGTTCCACACTTTGATACATGAATATCTTCAGAATGTGGATTGTATCATCTATATGTACTAGGCGCATTTTACAATTCGTGTTTTACCAAATCCCTAAATTGGTGACTATAAACAATTAAGAACATAAGAACATAAGAAAGGAGGAACACTGCAACAGGCCTACTGGCCCATACTTGGCAGGTCCATATCAAAACCAATCCACCAACAAAAATATTTGTGCAACCTATCCAAATCGCTATCCAAGCAAGAAGCCCCGACAACACCCCCTCCCCCCAACAACTGTGCAAATCCCATTCAAATCCAACCCCTCTCACTCACAAGAACACAGAAATAAGGAACACTGCATCAAGCCAACTGATCATAAGAACATAAGAACATAAGAAAGGAGGAACACTGCAGCAGGCCTGTTGGCCCATACTAGGCAGGTCCTTCACAATCCGTCCCACTAACAGAATATTTGCTCAACCCAATTTTCAATGCTACCCAAGAAATAAGCTTTGACAATTCTACCCACTCATGCGCGAGTCCCACTCAAATCCAACCCCTCTCACTCATGAATTTATCCAACCTAAATTTGAAACTACCCAAGGTCCTAGCTTCAATAACCCTACTAGGAAGACTGTTCCACTCATCAACTACCCTATTTCCAAACCAATACTTTCCTATATCCTTTCTAAATCTAAACTTATCTAACTTGAATCCATTATTGCGGGTTCTCTCTTGGAGAGATATCCTCAAGACCTTATTTATATCCCCTTTGTTAATACCCATTTTCCACTTGTATACCTCGATCATGTCTCCCCTCATTCTACGTCTTACAAGTGAATGTAATTTTAGGGTCTTCAATCTTTCTTCGTAAGGAAGATTTCTAATGCTATGTATTAATTTAGTCATTCTACGCTGAATGTTTTCTAACGAATTTATGTCCATTCTGCAATATGGAGACCAGAACCGAGCTGCGTAATCTAGGTGAGGCCTTACTAATGATGTATAAAGCTGTAATATAACCTCTGGACTTCTGTTGCTAACACTTCTTGATATAAATCCCAGTAATCTATTTGCCTTATTACGTACGCTTAGGCATTGCTGTCTTGGTTTAAGGTTGCTGCTTACCATCACCCCCAAGTCCTTCTCGCAATCTGTATGGCTAAGTTCTACGTTATTTAACTTATAAGTGCTTGGGTTATGGACACTCCCGAGCTTCAGAACCTTGCATTTATCTACATTGAACTGCATCTGCCACTTTTCTGACCACGAATTAAGTTTGTCTAAATCTTCCTTAAGTTCTATGACATCTATGTTTGAATCAATTATCCTACCTATCTTCGTGTCGTCGGCGAATTTGTTCATATCACTAGTAATTCCCTCATCAAGGTCATTGATATATATTATAAATAACAATGGGCCTAAGACTGATCCCTGTGGAACACCACTTGTTACAAGTCCCCATTCGGATTTAACCCCATTTATGCACACTCTCTGCTTCCTATTGGTGAGCCATGACTCGATCCATGACAGCACTTTTCCCCCAATGCCATGAGCTGCCACTTTCTTTAACAGTCTCTGGTGCGGTACTCTATCAAAAGCCTTACTAAAGTCTAAATAAACAATATCGAATTCTTTATCGTGATCAACAGCCTCAAAAGCTTTACTGAAGAAGGTTAATAAATTAGATAGGCAGGAACGGCCCTCGTGAATCCATGCTGGGTATCATTAATCAAATTATGGTTATCTAGATGGCTTCTAATTATATCAGCTATAATTGACTCTAGTAATTTGCCTACAATTGAGGTCAGGCTTATTGGGCGGTAGTTTGACGGTAGTGACTTGTCCCCTGCATTAAAAATAGGAATTACATTAGCCATCTTCCACATATCAGACACTACACCTGTTTGAAGAGATAAATTAAAAATGTTAGATATTGGTTCACAGAGTTCCATTTTGCATTCCTTAAGAACCCTTGCAAAAGCTCATCAGGACCCGGCGATTTATTTTGTTTCAGTCGGTCCAGCTGTTTCATAATCATTTCGCTAGTGACTGTGATATTACATAATTTATCTTCTTCTGGGCCTCTGTAAAAATTAATTACTGGGATATTATTAATGTCTTCCTGTGTGAAAACCGAGAGAAAATAATTATTAAAAATAGAGCACATATCATTCTCCTTGTCAGTAAGATGCCCAAAGTTATTTTTAAGGGGACCTATCTTATCCCTAACTTTTGTTCTATAAACCTGGAAAAAACTTTTGGGTTAGTTTTTGAATCCCTAGCAACTTTAATTTCATAGTCCCGTTTAGCTTTTCTTATTCCCTTTTAACGTCCCTCTTAATGTCAGTATACTGATTTATAAGATGACCCTCACCTCTTTTATGCGCCTATAAATTCCTTTCTTCTGCCCTAAAAGATATTTGAGCCTATTATTCATCCATTTTGGGTCATTTCTACTTGATCTAATTTCTTTATACGGGATAAATGTTCTTTGGGCAGCCTGTATAGTGTTAAGAAAACTGTCATATTGATACCTCTCTTCTTCACCCCAGTCCACAGTTGATAAGTGTTCTCTAAGTCCATTATAATCTGCTAAGCGAAAATCTGGGACCATTACTGAATTATCCCTACTATCATACATCCATTCAATGCTAAAGGTAATTGACTTGTGGTCGCTTGAGCCGAGTTCCTCTGTAATTTCTAAATTATTAACAAGGGTTTCCTTGCTTGCCAGAACCAAGTCAAGTAGGTTATTTCCCCTTGTAGGTTCTGTTACAAACTGCTTCAAAAAGCAATCCTGAACTACTTCTAAAAAGTCGTTAGATTCTAAATTCCCTGTCATGAAATTCCAATCAATCTGACTAAAGTTAAAGTCCCCTAGAATTACTACGTTATCGTGTCTTGTGGCCTTAACAATTTCCTCCCAAAGTAGTCTCCCTTGTTCCCTATCTAAGTTTGGAGGACGGTAAATCACGCCTAAAATCAATTTTTCACACCCCTCTGAAAATTCTATCCAGACAGACTCTGTATGTGTTAATTCAGACTTTATACCCGTTTTTATGCAACAATTTAAATGATCACGGACATAGAGTGCCACCCCACCCCCTTTCCCGATACTTCTGTCTACTTGGAACAATTTAAAACCCTGAATGTGACATTCGGCAGGCAAGTCCCGATTTTTCATATTAAACCATGTCTCAGTTATTGCAAAAACATCAATATTACCCGTACTTGCAACTAATCTCAACTCGTCCATCTTATTCCTAGCACTACGACTATTGGTGTAATATATATTTAGAGACCCTCCTTTCTCTTTACCCTTCCTGCTCATCTCTGTTTTTCCACTATACCTATTACTATACACTATACCTATTGTTTTTATCGTAATATTACTTGCCTAAAAGAGGCTCTACTTCGGAAGCAGAAGCAGAGACAACCTTGTCTCACACTTCACACCTTTGATTTTGTGGTATGATTGTTGATCTTCATAAACTCTCGCTAAAAACATTTCGTACCAAAGTTACTCTTCAATAGCTACTTTATTCTCTAATTAAAAAGGCGCTTTCTTAGCGATGCACGACAAAATTCACATGAGCGGGACACGACCCATCAAAACCTGAACTCTAACGAAGAAAACTGGATAGTTAGGCACACTAGCAGAATTAATAAAGCATTTGAACCAACACGTAACCTGTATACAAACTGGTGTCTCTGCTGACGAAGACAATCATATTTACTGGATATGCAACACGCGCACAAAATTCACCTCACCGTCGGAATTACGCAGAGGTGATAGTTCCACAGCATTAAGTCTTAAAACAGTTGGTATTTGTCTTAAAATTAACAAAATATACACATCCTTTTGCGGTCACAGCAGGTATGGAGCGAGAGCCTGGGAATGAGAGGGAGGGAGGGAGGGGGCCAGGCGTACATAAACAAGCTTGCTATACCTGCCACAGGGACTCATGAGACGCATGCAGTAAGCAAGGGTAAGGTCAGACAAAGCGGACAAGTACCGGATATGTCCGAGGGAGAGAAAGTGGAGGAATGTAGTGAAGGAGGAATAGCAGAGGGAGAGAAGAAGGAAAAGGAGAGAGTAGAGAGGGAGGTAGAGGGATGGTGAAAGAGAGAGGAATAGCATTTTACTATATTATTATTTGCATGCTACCTTGAAATTTTCCTTTGCAGCATAAAAGTTCTTTCATTATTGTGTTTATTAGATTTCTTGGTCATAACCACTTCATCATCAAAACAAGTATTTTTTCCCATCATTTTATGAATTTATCACAATCTCGTATCATCATGGATTCTGTTTTCGCTTTCGCCTATTTAAATTATGTGGCATTTTTCAGATGAAAAAATCCATTATTAATTTTTTACTCCATTACATTAAACTTTTCTTTGGCATGGTAATGGTCATTTTGATTACCCGCAAAATTCTGGTTGCAGAGGATTCGAACCCACATAATCTCTGCCTCTCACCACAGATACAGTGCTTTCGCCCATGACATCTTCATATGTTCGAGTGTGATGGAGATATGTCCAAGTGTGGAGATATGTCCAATTATCATCAGTAACACAAAGCCGGATGCACTCAGAACTCAGATACTCATGTACGTATGTACTTCGGTACATGTGAATAGAATATTTTCATCATCACCCTCCAGCATGCTGCCTGCAGCCATATCTCGATAATTAAAATTAACACTTTAAAAGTATTCTTAACAAACATCTGTGGCAGCTATGGATACGATCCTATATCGTCTCACACACACATATGTATATAATATATATATATATATATATATATATAATGTGAGAGAGAGAGAGATAGCCGAAGTACCGGCATCGGTGGGTACCGACAAAAAATTTGGTATCATCCCATCCCTGATATATATATATATATATATATATATATATATATATATATATATATATATGAACATTAATAAACCTCTGTTGTGGTATTGCCTCATGAGGAAATTTTTCCACATATATTAGTGTTTGCAATCATACTCATCAATTGCAAAACTTTGCTTTATATTTCTTAAATATTTTCTAAATTAAGATATCACGAGTAATTTAAAACAATTTATAGAAATTAAAATCCGTGCAATCCGATCCTTTATTTAATTTTTTAAGCGTTCCATGGATATCATTTGAGCTCACTAAATTAGACATAAAGGAAGGTTTCGATCTGTTGCTTGTTTTTGTTCTCAAGATGTTTTATACACTAGCCAACTATGTGTCTTGAATCTTCGGGTTATCTAAAATATAACATGATTGCTTTTACCAGATGGGTTCAGATCATCTTTAGAATTTATTCTCTTGTACCAAATAATAAGCCTAGTATTACTGGCGAGTTATTATTTCTCATTAGTTGTGCTTGAGTGTGGTGAACCATACATACTGTTATAAAACCCAAGTATTAGGTTGACAATTTGCTTTCTTTTCCAGCTTCATTAATGGTACCAACACGGGCCACGTGTGTAAGAACTATGACAGAGGAGTATGTAAATATGGATTTAAATGTTATTATCAACATCCCAGAAAATTTAAGAACATGACGGGAACAAGAAAGTGCTTCTTTTTGGAAAATGTGTAGATTTGTCACCCGGAGATGTGTTGTAACCTAAAATGCCCACTGATTCACCAGAGGAAAATCCTTTTTTGAGTCAAAGGAAAAGCAAAGACAAAACAAAGAGTAACTGAAAAAAAGAGATTCTAAACAGACATGCGAAAACTAGGAAAAGAAACAAGTGAGACAGCGTGAATATGACATTAAGGAAAATACTACACCCCAAAATATTGTAAACATGAGCCACACTGGGCAGACCCTGAGTACCCACACCAGTTGCATTATAAAGAGACAGAGCTGTATTTGACAAAACAAGCACACCAAGCAACAGCATTAGTGGGAGCAATACTGTACTCACTAATAATCTCACCAGTATTAAATTAAGAACAAAACAACACAAACAAAATAACCTCCTAATCTTCGCAAATATTTGAAGCATAAAAACAAAGATAAAAAATAAAGGTCCGTATATAAATGACTTGCTCATTAAAACAAGTGTCATTTTTTAAGCCTCCCACGAAACACACTAATGATTTCTTAAAGAAATATAGACCTCAAGCTATAATTTTTATAGATGTGATAAAATAAATAAGTTGCGAGGAATAAGTTAAATGTGAAAGATTCACATATTTGCAGTGAGCTGTTAAAATCATCAAATTATATGGAGAAAGTGCTCAGCATAAAAGTAAAAAATAAAAACCTGGTAATTATCTTTACATACAAGCCAAAATTAGTAACAGCTTAATAGAAAACCTTGAAAATCCTACACTAATTATTATCATCCTTAGAAACTTCGACCTCCCAAACATAAAATGAAAAAGGATAGACCGGAAATTGCACCAAGAAATACTGAAGCTCACCAGGCTCGTACCAGAGAACTCCTGAAACTGTGGAAAATGTCTGTATTGAACCAACAGATAACAGAACCTACTAGAAATGAAAATACATAAGATTTGATCTTCACAAACAATGAAGGATTTAACACAGGAATAATTTCAAACACAATATAGTCAGATCACAATATCATTGAAGTGCGTCAACCATAAATAAAAGTGTGGAAAACCAGAGCAATAGTCAACGTGAGGGATTAGTAAATTCAACTTACACAATAGATTGAGTCATTAGTAAAATAAACTTCTTTGGGAAACTGTTCTAATCACTAAATCCAAAGCAATGTATGGAAAATATGAATGAAAAAGTATGCTAGGTCTATAGAAAATATGTCTCACTAAGAAAGCAGAAAGGGAAATCATAGAGCAGAGAAGATTTTACAGAAGGGTTGCTGTTGATCCAAGGAATGTGACTTACCCTCCCCTTAATGCCTCCGATTTCCCAAGTGCTATATGACCCCCATAGGCTTAGCGCTTCCCCAAAGAACGGATGTAACAGGTAAAAGAATTACGAATAATTATGTCATAGGATCTGTCATTTGGAAAACACAATAAGGCAAATATTTAAGGAAATGACAGGATGCATTATATTATAGAATATTCGAAATAAGAGAAACAACGTCAATGATGGTACTCTAAACAGCTTGCTCTCACGACTTGAATATTGTTGTGTTCTCACAGCGTCTTATAGGGAAGAGAGATAAAAGTGGAAAATGTACAAAGGTCGTATATTGCCCGCACAGAATCAATAAAACATCTAAACTATAGAAAAATCCTCACAACAATTGGTTTGTTCTCTGCGAAATGGAGAAGACGGAGATACATAATAATATATGCATGTAAGATACTTGGAGATCTGGTCCCTAACCTGCACATGATTATTACACCTTACGGGAGTGAATGATATTGGAGAAAGTGTGAAGTAAACCCAGTTAAGAGTAGGGTGGCCAAGGGTACATTTAAAGAACACTATGTCAACATGCGTGGCCCAAGATATTATAAATATTTCCGGAGCGAAGACAGAAGTTTTCAAGATGTTGGACAACTTCCTTCAACGCGGGGGCGTTGACCCCCGGAACCCTCTCCATGTATACAAGTGCCAGATCAGCCAGGTTGTGATGGCTATATAAGCATGAGGGCTGCTAGTACGAACAGCCTGGTTAACCAAGTGGTCAACAGGAAAGCCTGGTCTCAAGCTGGACTGCGACAGCAGAAGAGCCCTCGAAACTGGTCACAGATACAGTCTTGTCCTGTCTGCCTTGCCCTGGCCTACCTTGTTTTGCCCTGCCCTGCTGTGCCTTGTCCTGTCATGTCCTGCTCTATCCTTCCCTGTCGTGTCTTGCTCTGCATTCCCTACCATACCCTATCGTCTCCTGCCCTATCTTATCTTCTCCTGCCTGCCCTGTCCTATCTTATCTTGTCCTTAGTACTCTACCCTAACTTGTCGTGTCCTGCCATGCCCTGCCTTGCCCTGCCCTGCCATGCCCTGCTTTATTCTGCTCGCTTACTGTAATACCCTCGCACGTACGAGTCTTATAATGTCCCCCAAGTGGGTGTTGCACGCACAACTAAAAGTGCGTGCAGGGAGGGGTGGAAGGGAGGTTGGGGTTGCGTCAGAGCGGAAGTGAAGGGGGGTTGTGTCTGTTACAGAGGTGAGGGGGTTGTGGGTGTGTCAGAGCGAAGGTGAGGGGAGGGTCGTGGTTGTGCTAAAGATGAAATGAGGGAGGGGGGTTGTGGCTGTGTCAGAGAGGTGAGAGGGGGGGTTTGGCGTCGTGTTAGGGTGGAGGTGAGAGGGGTTGTGGTCATGTCAGTGTGGGGGTGAGAGAGGCTGTGGTCATGTCAGGGTGGAGGTGAGAGAGGTTGTGGTCATGTCAGAGTGGAGGTGAGAGAGGTTGTGGTCATGTCAGAGTGGAGGTGAGGGGGAGATGAGGTTGAGTTAAGGCTGAGGTAAGGTTGGTGAAGTGTCAGGGTGGTGAGGGCGAGGGTGGACGTACGTGGGAAAGAGATATCAGAACTAGAAAATGTAGAGATCATTTTCTGCTCACATAATTGACAAAACATGTAAGCTACTGGGAGCGCCTCAAGGGGTTCAAGCCTCTTCCTTCCCTTGCTTCTTTATTTTCTTTTGCCTGATTTTTTTACTGAAAGTATGTCTATATGGAAATATGACACTGCATGTGTTTTAAGATGACAACTTTGAAAATATTTTTTTTTTATATGGAAACACTCGTGTATGTATACAGGAAAATTTGACATAGGATAAGTGTTCCAGATAATGCACAGTTATCAAATGGGTTACTTGAATTCTGCATATTTCCAAAAGTATGGAAATGCATCATCTTATTGTTGTTTTAAATTTGAAAAAATTAATTTCTTTTTAAATTTTCAATAAAAATTAATAAAATAAAATACTTTCAGAGTGAATTTGATGAAAGCGTGGATAAGGGATTAAGAAAGAATGACTTCTTGTATAATGTCAAAACTTTGGACAAAACACCAAAACAACATAAAATATACTATTTTTGACTCAAAATTGTATTCCAGCAAAATTCGTAATATCCGATAACTCAGCCTAGGAAATCGTAGAAAGAAAATTTAAACACCTAGATATTCCTTAAATTATGCACTATTAAAAAAATACATATTTTTTAAAAAATCATGTTCTTTAAAGAACAAAAAGGCACAATACCGTGACTGGAACAATACACAAATAACCCGCACATAGAGAAGAGCTTACCACAACCAAGGTCCAAGTTGGACAGAAACGTCGTCCTATGTGCGGGTTATTTGTGTATCAGGTTTTTTTTTAGCCTCCTGTTGTTCTGTTGTAGATTCGCCGGTATTATGGTCCAAGAGGTGGCCCGACCTTTGCTCTCTGTCGTGGGAGTGTCTCAGACCAATGTCTGCCATGGGAGGAGGTACAAGTACCTCCTCGTCTTCTGGAACCAAGAGGAACAAGGAACCAAGACTCAGGCTTCTGAGCAATTTGAAGAATTATTACAGACACTAATGTGGCTGAAAATCGCATTTGATTCCTGCGCAGTTTATGTCGACTATCAGTGTTGTGATATCCTGACATCTAGGGGTTTGCCGGTCTTTCTCACATAAGATAAGTTGCAACCATTGCAATTCATCCTGTAAACATCACCAACATGGTGTTGAGAAGAATTCGTTTTTTAAAATCCATGAATTCTTAAAAACTATTTATATGTCGAAACTTTTTAAGGCATCCAGCAGGACAGATAAATTCTCGTTGTATGGTAGAACCAGCACATTCTTGATCTGAGGTGTTATCCAGGGTTCAGGCCTATGATAAGTTTTCCTAGCTGTCAATAACGCTGATTGTACAAACTCATTAGGGTACCGCAGTTTTGTGGCAATATCGAATATTTTCCTAATTTCTTCATCGATAAACTTTGGACTGCGCACTCGGTAAGTTCTCTTATCTCATGGTTGGAATAGTAGTGAATTTATGAGCACACATTAGCGGCCTTCCTATATACTGTAAACCTGAACTTTCTACCAACCCGGTGTATCAACACATGTAAGAATGGAAGTCTAGATTCCACTTCTTTCTCCAAGGTGAATTTAATAAACGGGACCAGAGTGTTAGGTCTCTTTTAAAAATGTATCCAGGGTAATATTATTCGGCCAAAGACACAAGATGTCATCCACATATCTGAACAATTTAGCTTTGCAGGGCAGGATGTCTTTTTTAACAGCCTAGTCTCGATAAACTATATATATAAACTGGTTAATAAGGGAGACAGTGGATTTCCCATAAACATTCTCTGCCTTTGAGCGTAATATTTCGCTCAATAATGGTGTTCTTATCGAATGGCATAGAGAACTCATCTAATTCTTTTCCAGTAAAGATAACAGATCGGGTGAACAACACCATGGCGTCATAACTTACTAGTTTAAAATCATTACACATGTCAACATTTTGCAATTTGTCTATGAGATTAACATTGTTTCTTGTGGGCTTCTTAAATGTTGCCAAGCATTGGAATTAATATTTTTACTAACCAGTTTGACAAGGAATAAGTCGCCGATCCCGCAGAGCTAATAATAGGTTTCGCTGGAAAACCAGGCTTGTAGGTTTTAATCAAACCGTACATACTCGTATAAGGGAGTGTCGCCAACCTAGCTAATAACTGTTTACTCAATTCTTCATTACTTCTCAGTAAGGTTCTAGGTTGTCAATTCCTCATTACCTCTCAGTAAGGTTCTAAGTTGTTTATTTAACTTACTATGAACCAGGTCCAACGGGTTCTTATTAAGGGGAACTTAAGTTTCTCTGTCTTCAAATAGTGTTTATTTTTCTTCTATAATCTACCTTGTCCATAATTACCATCGCATTTGCTTTGTCTTCTTTCGTAAGATGAAGTCTAGGATCTTTCTTTAATTCACGGTATAACTTAACAAATCTTTGAGGACAATTCGGTTCCACAGATCTAAGCAAATTATTATTATAATAAAAAATGAAGCGCTAAACCTACAAGGTTCATACAGCAGATCTAAGCAAAGCCTCACATACCATGCCTTTGCAAATGTTGAACATTTCAGGAAATAGGTCCCCTTGTTTTTTCCAGACTGCAAAAAGACTTGGTAAGGTCAACATAATTAGCGCCACCATTAGTAGGCACTAATTATGTTGAAACTAGTGCTACCATTAGTAGGCACTAATAATGTTGAAACTTAACCCATATCCTAGGGCTGTCTTTTGGTCACGGGTAAGTATGTAAACATTCAATTTTCCGTTTGATCTTGCCACTCTAGTAGTACCAAGTTCAAGAACTTTTGTTTGGCCTTTCTCACTTCAATAAATAACATTTTCTTTTCGTGTCTTAGCAGATCAATATTCTTAATAATCACTAACCTGTGGAGTTGATCAAATGGGGTCGAAGACAGATTAACCAACCTGTTCTATAGAAGCGTTTTCGGTAATACCTATTCACTGAGGCACTTTCGTAAAAATACTAATTTTAATGACACTTTATGGGGCTTAAGAAGAACAGATTTGTAAGAGAAAACATCAAAGGAGGAGGAAGGAAAGAGTAGAGAACTGGGATAAGATATGGCTAGTGGTATTCATTATACAAAAATCGCGAACAAGCGACACAAGATGCAAACCACGGGGGGAGTTGAAAGATAGCTCTAGGCCTTTCGTGTTACAATCAACACATCAACAGGGGGCTTTTAATGTTGAGCGCTTCTACCTGGACTTCCTACTCATTTCTGCAACACTGCAGGCTCCTCCCTCCTCTCAAAAAAAAATCAAATCAATCAAAGAATCAACTAACCATCTAAAGCAAAAAAACTGTCAACGATAAATGAAAACAAAATAATAATATTAAACAGATCGACTTCAATAATTATTATATTAAAGAGCTAAAACCATGTGTATTTTTTTTTAATTAGAGACGTGTCGAGTTGAATCTGGGGACGGTCAGGACCCACACAGTCGATCACACAGTGTAGACACATCTCTTTCCGACAACCCAAAGAACCAATGAAAGGAACCGGCCGAGCGCCTCTCACCCACAGTACACGTCTCGGCATCCCAGCCCCACTAGCTGGATTAATCCAGGCCAAATGAGTTCCGTCACCTGTGACGTTCGCCAACGATGTTGCATTGGCTTCTTCGACAGGCTGTGGGGTCGGGTAGAGGGGTGAGGAGGATAAGGGTCGAAGGTGGCAGAAAAAAACAAATTCCTCCTAACTAGATCCGAATCCTTTTGCTGCCTCTTATTTAGCCTCCAGATCCCTTTAGTTGATAAGAGAAACACAGACAAAAAGGAGAGAATATTTCCGAGAATTTCGTGATCCTCCTGTCGTTTTGCATCTGCTGAGGCGCCTTAGAAATTTGCATTCAGACTGTGGGTTTCCTTGGGAAGAGGTGCTTGTAGTAGGGGTAGTGGTGGTGAACAAGAGAGTATATATGGAGGTGAAAAAAATTTCAAGGAAGAGAGGGGTGAGGAATGGAAGGTGAGAAGGAAGGGGAGGAATGGAAGATAGAGAAGGGTAGGAATGAAAGGTGATGAGAGGAATGGAAGGTAAAGACTGGGGAAGGAATGGAGGGTAAGGAGGAAGGGAAGGAATGGAAGGTAAAGGGGGAGGAAAGGAATGGAAGATGAGGAAAGAAATGGAATGTAAGGAGGGATGAGATGAATTGAAGGTGAGGAGAGAGGGGAGGAATGGAGGGTGAGGAGAGAGTGAGTGAGTTGTTTTCCATGGAAAAGAGAGGGCAGGGGAACAAAGGGGAATACTTATTTGCTCCACTTAAGTTATAAAATATAAAAATTGACAATTTACATACAACAAAACATAATTTAAGTAAATCTGTTATGATCACAATTGACACTGACAGCTGGAGAAGAGATAACGTGGTAGCAGTGAACGGGTTGCTA
Organism: Cherax destructor; assembly: GCA_009830355.1. NCBI lineage: Eukaryota > Metazoa > Arthropoda > Malacostraca > Decapoda > Parastacidae > Cherax > Cherax destructor. The sequence continues at coordinate 7,130 of WNWK01027624.1, read as the reverse complement.
GAGCACACACCAGGCACTAGGGTGCAAGAGATAATCAATCACACTATCTTTCTACACCATTCCTTTCAGATGAGATGCTGCATGCTCACAGATGATAATGTCACTGAGACTGACCTGGTAGACTGCCTTATCTTTACTAAGTTTCTTATTGGACGTCGTGAAAATTACATTCAGTGTAGCAGAAAGCAGTGTAATAAACACAAGTCCCCGCTTCTTGGAGGGATTTACTCTTCCACCAACTTCACAGTGCTCTTAATAGCCACTCATCAAGTTGTCACTAGCACTAGCGAACTTGTCATTCACTAGTTATGTTGTCTAACCAGTTTACAGACTGCAAAAAAGATGTAAACGTCACCAGGGCGGTCGGTGGAAAAAAGAGTATAGTTTCGTGGAATCTTGGATGCGTAGTGGTCACCTGAGATGTAAGGTGTAGGTCAATGTCATCCTGATAGGTTACATCACCCATACACTCCTCTGTTTGGACAAGTCCAACACATATCTCAGGTTTGCATTTATAAGCACTCATTTCAAGACTCATAATTTTGCACAAATCGTGGTAAGTAATATTTATACAATAAAAGTAATTTTGTAAATGAATAACATTCCATCACTGGAATTATCACGATTTATAAAAAATGGTGTATTAATAGATAACATATATAAAATGTTTAATGGTCTAATGGGCGAATATATATATATATATATATATATATATATATATATATATATATATATATATATATATATATATATATAGACTGGTCTAACTTTAATGACCATTACGGAGTCGATAGCCATTAAATCCAGTTAACCAGGGGTCGCCAACCAGTGGCCCTCAATTTGCATCAGATTTCACTGATCTTCAGCTCTCCTTTTCCTATGTATGTCTTTTAAACCTTTTTAAAGTAACCTTAATTGTGATTAATTCTCACTTCATGTTTTATTGAAATGTCGGGGCGTTAATACCTGTATTTGTATTTCATTTCATGTTTTTAATGTGAGACCCCTTCACAAATTTTAAACTTTAATGTATCTCACTCAATAAAATGGTGACTCTTGAATGTACCAACAAATCAGATATGCTTTGACTCGATCTCAAATTTATTAACTGCCTACCATGGACAATTTATAAGTCCCTAGGACAAATATACTTGAACACCAATAGAAAAAAAAGATACCCACCAGGGAAAATACAGCTGTCCATCAATAATAATAATAATGTTTTCAACCGGAGAAATTATAGTTGCTCACCTGGGGTAATATAGCAGCTATCACGGGAGAATATAGCTATTCATTAGGGAAATATAGTTGCCCTTCAGAAAAAATAATGCTGCCGACCCGGGTAAACAGCCACACATCAAGAAAAATACAGTTGCTCAGCAGGGCAAACATGTCTTGCCATAAGGGAAGATATAAGAGATGCTAATGGCTTACTGCCCTTGACACATAAAATGAGACACAAATTCGATCCTTTACTGACAACGTTTCGCCCACATAACGAGCATTATTAAGTCACAAAGAACGGTTTGTGACTTGATAAAGTCCAGTGTGTGGGTGAAACGTAGTCAATAAAGGATCGCATTATTCTGCATTTGTCTCTCTTTTATCATCGTGTCAGTATTTCATACTGTTTCCCTTCATCTTGACACTTGTATTAAGACCCAGTCATAGTGGTGACACTATTGAATACGTTTTATGAAGAAGACTCGTTTACCTGGAGGAGTTTACATGAAGCCTCTTCCGGAAATCACCGACCCCGCTGCCGGCTCCTAGACCAGGCCTCCTGGTTGCTAACCTGTTCGATCAAACTGTTGTACCCGCCGCTCGCACTCCAACATATATGCCACAACCCGGCTGGCCAGGAACTGTTTGAAGAACCTGTCGAGTTCCTTATTGAAAGCAGCTAGGGATGTTGAAGAGTTATGGTCCCTTAACACTTACTGAGTTCTCTCTCTGTACGCGAGGCTTCCCTGCTTTTCACTGGAGGTATCCTGCACCGTCTGCCAAGTCTCTTGTGTTCATAAGCAGTAATTTCGGTGTGAAGATTTGGGACCAATTCCTCCATTATCTCTCAGGTGACTAATTGTGAAAAATTAATAATTATTATCACTATATTTAAGATGGAGCGTCAAGCTCAAAATTAATACAAAGGCTAGGTCCAAGAAAGGGGCGAAAAAGTCCAAATCCTTGGATCACGAGCCCCCTACCAGCACAAAAGTACTACCTTTAAAAATTCGACACGAATGGAGTAACTGCAGTACATCAGTCAACTGAAGAGATACTAAGTGTGAGGCCCTCAGTGCGCATTTTTGTCTCTGAGTTTGCTTGTTTCACGCCCTTTCTTCTCGGGCACTCCTGTGAACACAGTACCCATAACCCACTTTCACCGAAACCCTTCCCCACATCGCCTCCTCATACCCCTCCCCATTCCCATACCACCTTCCTACCCCTACCCAACGATCCATAACTGCCCCCGCCCTCAATCCTCACTTCCCCGTCCCCTCCCTAGTTGCGTAAATGTTGACTTAGCAATTAATCTATTTCTCTGGGCCATCACACTGCGGGAGTTCAAAGAGCAGGGAGCCATGAGTGGCTGACTGGCTGCACACCTAACACTTGTGAATTATCTTCCTGGCTTGTGTTAGACAAGACACTGCCCGCTTTTAACCTTAATAGTGGACGTCTCTCAAACAGATTAGGTGAAATGTGTGTGCAGAAGCGTGCTCGCGTGCGTGTACCACCAATGAAGAGTGGGAATTTACGCGCGTGCGTACTCACCTATATGTAGTTGCAGGGATCGAATCACAGCTCCTGGCCCCGCTCGTTCACTGGTCGCTACTAGGTTCATTCTCTCCGGGCTACAAGAGCCTTGCCGTACCTCTTCTTAAAGCTATGTGTGAATCCCGCCTCTACCACTTCACTCTCCAGATTGTTCAACTTCCTGACAACTCTAAGGCTGAAGAAATACTTCCTAACATACCTCCGAGTCATCTGAATTTTTAACTTGCAGCTGTACCCTCTTATTCCTATTTCCCATCTCTGAAACATTCTGTCTTCACCTTGTCAATTCTTCTCAGCATTTTGTACGTCGTTATCATATCCCTTCTAGTCCTGCTGTCCTCTAGTGTCATCAAGCTGAGTTCCCTTAACCTCTCCTCATAGGACATACCCCTTAGCTCTGGGACTAGTTTTGCTGCAAACTTGTACACATTCTCCACTTTCTTGATGTGTCTGACCAGGTGTGGGTTCCATACTGGTGCTGCACACTCCAATATGAATATGATACACACGGTGTACAGGGTCTTAAATGTCTCCTTACTTAAATTCCGAAACACTATTCTTACATTTGCCAAACATGCATTTTTGCTGGTTATTTGGTTGATGTGCCCCTCGAGGAATATTCTCGATATAATATTCACCCCAAGGTTCTTCTTCTTGAGTGAGATTTGTAGCCTTTACCCCCCCAGCCTGTACTCCGTCTGCGGTCTTCTTTGTCCTTACCATGCTTCATAACTTTGCACTTGGTGACGCTAAACTAAGACATTTGTCAGACCACGCCTGTAGCCTGTCCAGATCCCTTTGTAATCTTTCCTGGTCCTCCTCCGCTTGTATTCTCCTTATTAGTTTCACGTCGCACGTGAACAGGGATACCTCTGACTCTATCCTTTCTGTGATGTCATTCACATATACAAGAAACAGCACCGGCCCTAGGACTGATCCTTGTGAAACCCACTCGCCACATGCACCCATTCCGACACCTCGTCACGGACAATCACTCATTGTTTCCTTCCTGTCAGGTATTCCTTGATTCATTGCAATGTTTTTCCTGTCTTCTCCTCTAGCTTTTGTACCAGTCTCTTGAGTGGTATTGTCAAAAGCCTTCTTGCAGCCCAAGAAAAACCAATCTGCCCATCTCTCTCCCTCCTGTCATATTTCTATTACTTGTCGTATAACTCCAGTTGGTTTATGACAGTATTTTCCATCCCTGAAGCCGTGCTGGTTCTTATGTATGATTCGACTCCTTTCTAGGCGCTACACCACTCTTCTCCTGATTATCTTCGCCATAACTTTACATATTATACATGTCAGTGACACTGGTCTATACTTTAATGCTGCCTATCTCCTTTATTAAAAAATAGGACTGTATCTGATTTCTTCCATACCTCTGGTAGTTGCCCTGTTTCGATACATTTGTTGAAGATTGTTGCTCGGAGCAAGCAAAGTGCCTCTGTTCCCTCTCAGGACCAACACTTGGTGGTGCACTCTTCCTCCTCGGGTTGCTTGAAGCCTTTCTGTCTCCTCTGCGAATACCTTCCAGAATCTCGTGCTGAGCTCTTCGCAGACTCCATGGTCATTTCTTGTGAGCTCCCCACCTTCCTTTTTCAGCCTGACTGCCTGGTCCTTGAATGTTTTCCTCCTGATGTGGCTATATAACAACGTTGGGTCAGATTTGGTTTTCGATGCTATGTCAGTGCAGTAATTTTCAAATTCGCGTTGATCTTCCCTCCTTACCCATGTATACTTGTTTCTATCTCTTCGGCTCAACTTCTTGTTTTCATGAGTTCTTTGCTTTATATATTTTTTCCATGCACTAGCACATTTGGCTTTAGTCTCTCTACACCTCTGGGAAAACCATGGTTTCACTCTGGTCTTCCCATTTTTTTAACTGCCCCTGGAAACGAACTTCTCAACCTCCCTGCATTTCCTGGCCATATGTTCCATCATCTCATTCACTGTCTTTCATTCTAGTTCTCTTTTCCACTACACCTCAAACAGGAAGTGCCTCATGCCTGTGTAGTCTCTTGTGAAGTTTGGCTTCTTCCCTCCTTCCCGTGCTTCTTCACTCTCCACTGTTAATTCTAAAAGGTATTCGAAACTCAGGGCCATGTGATCACTAGCACCGAGGGGCTTTTCATATGTAATATTCCCTATGTCAGAACCACTCAGGGTGAATACTAGGTCCAGCCTTGCTGGTTCATCCTTAACTCTCTCTCTCTCTCTCTGGTTGTGTCCCTAACACGTTGGTGCATAACGTTCTCCATTACCACCTCCAACATCTTAGCCCTCCACGTTTCTGGTCTCCCAAATGGTTCTAGGCTTTCCCAGTCAATCTCCTTGAGGGTTGTAAAGTTCCCCATAACCAGTAGCTTTGCCCTGCTCATGTGGGTCATTCTGGCCACCTCAGCTAGTGTATCCACCATTGTTCTGTTGCTTTCATCATACTCTTGTCTTGGCATCTTGCTATTTAGTGGAGGGTAGAACATCACTTTATCACCACCTTGGGTCCCCCCCCGTCTTAAGTGTGCCTACAATGTAGCCACATCTCAAAACTCCACTGGTATCTGATGAGCAATGCTAATTCTCCTCCTCCTCTGTTCTCTTTGTCTTTCCTGAGAATCTAACAGCCAGTCCGAAAGATCGCAACTGTTATCTCCTTAAGTTTTGTCTCCAAGAGTGCTATGATGGTTGGGGATGCCTCCAAGATTCCTTCATGTCACTTATAACTCTTGTTTGTTAATCCACGTGCGTTAGTGTACCATACCTTCGGCTTCTTTCCCATTACTGAATTCCGGTTCGTGGATTCTTGGATCCGTGGTCCATGCCTATGAGTCAGGTGGGTGGGAAGGGTTGGTGTGTGTTGGAGATATGGAAGGAGGGGGTTGGGATTTTATGAGGCTGCTGTGAGGATATTTGTGTTGGGTGGAATGGATGGGAACTGTGGGTGTGGAGTATGGTTTGTTTAGGGTTAATGTGCTTACCTGAGAGGGGAGGGTATTGGTCGAGGGGGTTGTGTGGATGGTTGTACTTGGTGGTCCTCAGGAGGCTGAGCTTCATGGCTACGATACACTAGCTACCTCGGGTTTCACTAATCTGACTGTCTGGTTAGAATATGCTACCTTCCTTGGATTGCAACTGATGGAAGGCCTTCAGTCCCTGCCCTTTCCCTGTATTGACAGCTATGTATGCTTATGTGTGTAAGAACGTATGAGTGTGTATGTGAGTGTGTGTGTGTGTGTGTGTGTGTGTACTCACCTAATTGTACTCACCTAATTGTGGTTGCAGGGGTCGAGACTCAGCTCCTGGCCCCGCCTCTTCGCTGTCTGCTACTGGGTCTCTGCTCTCCCTGCTAAATGAGCTTTATCATACCTTGTCTTAAAACTATGTATGGTTCCTGCCTCCACTATATCTTTCTCTAGTCCATTCCACTTCCTGACTACTCTGTGGCTGAAGAAATGTTTCCTGACATCCTTTGACTCATCTGAGTCTTCAGCTTCCAGTTGTGTCCCCTTGTTTCTGTGTTCCCTCTCTGAAACAACCTGTCACTATCTACCTTGTCAATTCCCCGCAGTATTTTGTATATCGTTATCATGTCTCCTCTGACCCTTCTTTCCTCCAGTGTTGTTAGTCCTATTTCCCTCAATCTTTCTTCATAAGACAGACCCCTGAGTTGTGGAACTAACCTTGTCGCAAACCTTTGCACTTTCTCTAGTTTCTTTACGTGCTTGACCAGGTGTGGGTTCCAGACTGGCGCTGCATATTCTAGTATGGGCCTGACGTACACGGTATACAGTGTCTTGAACGTTTCCTTGTTAAGGTAACGGAACGCTAATCTAAGGTTTGCCAGACGCCCATATGCTGCCGCAGTTATCTGGTTGATGTGTGCCTCCGGAGACGTGCTTGGCGTTATACTCACTCCAAGGTCTTTCTCCTTTGCCGAGGTTTGTAGCCTTTGTCCGCCTAGCTTGTACTCTGTCAGCGGTCTTCTTTGCCCTTCTCCGATCCTCATGACTTTGCATTTGGAGGGATTGAATTCGAGAAGCCAACTGCTAGACCAGATGTCGAGCTTGTCCAGGTCTGTTTGCAGCCCTGCCTGGTTCTCTTCCGATGTGATTCTCCTCATTATTTTCACATCATCCGCGAATAGAGACACTTCTGAGTCTATCCCGTCCGTCATGTCATTTACATATACCAGGAATAACACTGGTCCTAGGACTGACCCCTGCGGTACACCGCTCGTCACAGGCGCCCACTGTGATACCTCACCACGCACCATGACCCGTTGTTGCCTCCCTTTGAGGTATTCCTGATCCATTCCAGTGCCCTTCCTGTTATACCTGCTTGTTCTTCCA
>WNWK01027623.1:0-26121 GCA_009830355.1 Cherax destructor | reverse complement strand
AAGGTTATACCTCTGCCTCCCTCAGCCCCTTTACCTAAACCTTGCATCCTCTCCCCTGCACTATCCACTGTCCTGCTGCACCCCACCCCTACTAATCATCCCTCTCCCTTTTCAACCCCATTCTCCCTGCATCCTGCACATGCCCCTTTTTTGGGGTTTTTTTGATTATAATAATAAAAATTTGTCCATTCAAAGCTCCAAAGGGGAAAGAGCACACCCCTAGGGATGCAGATTCCCAGCAAACACCACCCCAAAATTGGGGGCCCTAACAGAATGGGATGGACAAATCCTCTTTCCTCTCCCTAGGAGCTATAATTTTCAAGGGGAAAATCTTTAAAGGAAATGTAGGTTAAGTGGAGAGGGAGGGGGGGGGGGAGAAAGGTGGGAAGGGATACTAAAAGGGTGGGTAAGGGAGGTGGGGGACAATTAGGTTTGGGCCCATAAAAAACCCAAAAAAGAGCCCCCAAATCAAGGAATCCTCCTTGAAGAGGTTGTAGAGTGAAATATAGGCATTATTTAAAACATCAACAAAGCTTCACAGGCCAATTTAATATGCTACTGATATCTTGTAATTCAGGTGAATAACCCAAATACAATTACTTTACAAGCCTTAAACTGCATACATATAGTCTTCACACCAGACATAATTCTTAATAATCCATTTATTGCATAAACCACTTTTCCTCGTTATATTTATACTATCCATCATTTATATATTAACAAAAATTTAGTTCATCTTCATTATTTACTAAATTCTTAGACAATCTACATAAAAAATGGCACGTCAAATAATGTAAAACATGGAACACAGCCATAGTGTGAGACCAAGATCAAAGAGCAGATGATGCAGCAGTTATGTATTATTTTTGAGAAGGTATTATTGTTCTTTAGTACGTACAACACAATTGCTTACACCAGTGTTCATCCTTTGGACTGCATCTTGTGAATCAAGAAAATTCAAAAGCATTACTTGTACTTTGCTTCATCTATCTGTTATGCCTATGAAGCCCCCTTTATTTTACTCTGTTACCAATGCAGTCAGTGCTTTAAAAAAAAAAAATTACCACCAAAAGGCTTGTAAAATTCCAAACATCTTTCTTGGCTACAAAAATAATAAGATTTCACAGTACGTATATCAAATGGTATAACTTGTCAAAACAAAATGTGAAATATGTCTGACAAAATATATTTAGCATTCTCTTAGTGTATTTTCAAAGACAAAAAATGCATATACCATCTACATATTCATTAACCCCCATTACATATTAAATACTACATGCAGTATGTAGTTGTATTAATAAATTGGTGTCACTTACCACCATGTAGAAGAGCCAAGCTTGTTTCCAGCCACATTGAAAGAATAAGAAAATTTGTAAAAACTATACATTTCTATATCATCAATATAAAAGGAATATGAAATATTAAACTCTGACACATACAGTGGTACCCAGAGTTTCGGCCATAATTCATTCCAGAAGGCTGTTCGAGTGCTGTTACCGAATGAATTTGTTCCCATAAAAAATATTGCAAATTAATTAGTCCGTTTCAGACCCCCAAAAATACACTTACATAATTGTTCGAGTTGGGAGCTGTATGAAACTCAGGGTACCACTGTACTTCTTTTATCAAGCAGAACTTTACTTCTTTGCACTACACACACTACTGTAATGGTTTATAACCTTTTCTCTATGATGATCCCTCTCAACTTTGCCAGGATGTATAGGAAGCCCCATTCAACCATCACTTCCATCATGGTGAAGAAAAATTAAATCAAGGAAGCTGTTGTTGTGAAAGGGGTAGGTATGCTCACAAAAAAAGAGATCACAAATAATCGAAGATGTTGAGAATTTGTCAATGGTGTGGGTCAACCAAAAACAGTGTCATGCAGTCGATAATTTCTGAAAAGGCAAAGCAGTTGCATGCTGATATTGTAAAGAAAATGCCTGGAATGAGTGCTGATGTTAGTGAATTTAAGGCCAGCAAAGGCTGGTTTGAGAGATTTAAGAAGCGCAGTGGCATACAGTGTGATATGGCATGGCGAGGCTGCAGGTTCTGACAAATGTGCAGCCGAAAAATTCGTGCATGAATTCAAGGTGTACGTAGAGGATGAAGGATTCCTCCCCCAACAAGTGTTCAATTGTGACGAAACAGGCCTCTTTTGGAAGAAAATGCCAAAGAGGACCTACATCACGCAGGAGGAAAAGGCACTGCCAGGACACAAGCCTATGAAAGACAGGCTAACTCTCTTGTTCTGTGGTAATGCTAGTGGGAATTTCAAAGTGAAGCCTTTACTTGTGTATCACTCTGAAAATCCCAGAGTGCTCAAGAAAAACAATGTTGCCAAGAGTAAACTGTGTGTGATGTGGAAGGCTAACAGTAAGGCATGGGTCACAAGGGATATTTTCCTTGATTGGTTCAATGAAGTGTTTGGCCCGAATGTGAAGAAATACCTCCTGGAAAATAAATTGCCACTCAAGTGCCTCCTTGTAATGGACAATGCTCCTGCTCATCCTCCAGACTTGGATGACCAAATGGTGGAGGAGTTTAGTTTCATCACAGTGAAGTTCTTGCCCCCTAATACCATTCCTCTCATCCAGCCCATGGACCAGCAGATCATTTCAAACTTCAAAAAACTCTACACCAAAGCAATATTTCAAAGGTGCTTTGATGTAACCTCAGACACTGAAGTGACCCTAAGAGAGTTCTGGAAAGATCACTTCAATATCCTCAACTGCATAACTCTTATAGATAAGGCTTGGCAGGAAGTGACTTCCAGGACTTTGAACTCTGATTGGAGAATATTGCGGCCAGATTGTGTCCTCGACAAAGATTTTGAAGGGTTTGAGGCTAACACTGACAACCCTATGCCAGTTGTGGAATCTCGTGTGGCTTTGGGGAAGTCCATGGGGTTGGCCAGGATGTGGAAGAGTTGGTGGAGGACCACAGTGAAGAGCTAACCACTGATGAGCTGCAAGAGCTTCATCTGCAACAGCAACAGAGCACAGCCGAGGAAATTGCTTCACAGGAGGAAGAGAGAGGAAAGAAGGTGCCTTCTTCAGAGATTAAGGAGATTTGTGCAATGTGGAGTAGGATGCAAAGATTTGTGGAGGAACATCACCCTAACATATCTGTTGCAGGCTGTGTCTGCAACATGTTCATGACAATGTCTTGTCCTATTTTAGGCAAATTTTAAAGAGACACCAGAAACAGAGCTCTCTGGAACAATTTTTTGAGCAACAGGGGTCCAGTGACTCAAGCTGGTCCTAGTGGCATTAAAAAACAAAGAAGGGAAGTAACCCCAGATAAGGACTTGGTACCTAAAGTCTTTATGGAAGGGGATTCCCCTTCCAAACGATAGTGTAACTTCATCCTCTTCCCTCCTCCCGTCTTCCATACACCAACAAGAGTCTTCAATAAAGGTAAGTGTATGTTATTATTGTTTTATACTTTATTTCTCTTTGTTTTCTGTATGTAAATCTATATTTAATCTAAAAAAATTATTTTTTGTTAATACTTTTGGGTGTCTGGAATGGATTAATTGGATTTACATTATTTCTTATGGGGAAAATGGTTTTGCAATTCGTGAATTTCGCCTTTAGGCAGACTCTCTGGAACGGATTTATCACGAAACTCTGGGGTCCACTGTATACTGAAAATAAAATTTCTTATTCATGATGAAGTATTTATTAAGACTAGGAAAATAATGAAACACTAGTTATTGTATGTGGAAAATATCAACATGATTTAAGAAATCAATATTAAAACCAAGGATTATTAGCTATACAGAGGTACCTCTACTTATGAGCTTAATTTGTTCCAGACGGCTATTCAAGTGCTGATATCGAAGGAATTTGTTCCCATAAGAAATAATGAAAATTAGATTGATCCATTTCAGACCCCCAAAAATACACTTACAAAAGCACCTACAAAATTACATTTACATAATTGTTCGAGTTGGGAGCTGCTCGTAAGTAGAGGTACCACTATATATAAGTTTATTAGGTCCAATGCCTATTGACTTTGTAAACAATTTTTTTTTTCACTTTAATAGGGAAAAGTGATAAACTTGTAGGGAATATAGTATACAAATTAACCTTAAAATGAATATTTTTTGTCACCAGTAAAGAAATTTTGACGGCTTTACATCCCCGGGGACATTTATTACTTTTATAATAAAGCACCAAACCCAAAAGGGGTCATGAATGCTGTTCACAACCCTCAAGAAATAGGCTTAGCAATCTTAATACTGGGGTCATGACCCCAGTATTGAGAAACCCCTGCTATACTGACTAATAAACTGGCCATACCATTCTGCCACAATAACTCCCAAATAAACCCATTGTCCATGAGGCAAGCCTATTTAATAAAAAATATTTATGGTACAATATACTGTATGAGAGAAAAAATGAATGATGCCCTGTTATCACAAATGGCTTTTTACATATGGCAAAAATAGCTCAGAATTTACATAACTTATTTAAAAAGATTATCACAATATATATACAATATATTTAAAATTACAATGAGAAAAAATAAACATTTAACAAATTTTTACAGCAATTTCTTCATTTGTACAAGTAATAATTATATTTGCAATTTTTCCAAATTATGTATACAGTAGACCCCCGGTGTTCGTTATGCTCCAAACTCGAACAATTATGCAAGTGTATTTTTGTAAGTGTATTTTTGGGGGTCTAAAAGGACTAGTCTACATTACATTCGTTCCAGAATGCTGTTCAAGTGCCATTACCAAACGAATTTATTCCCATAAGGAATAATGTAATGTAGACTAGTCCTTTTAGACCCCCAAAAATACGCTTATAAAAGCATTTAAAAAATACACTTACATAAAAGGGCGAGTTTCGAGCAGGACGAACACAGGGGGTCCACTGTACTATTAAATTTTGAACGAGAAATGATTTACGAAATTCAGAAAATTGTAATTTCTGAAACATATGAATTTTAGGAAAAAAAACAATTCAGAATTTTCTCCAAATGATGGCCAAAATATTTTCAAAGATTCTTGATCTATGAATATTGTATGGAAAATCAATATTATAAATTTAATTTTAGAAAAATCTCAAACATTTGAACTTTTTTGAAAGGTGAATCTTCTCTGAAAATTTGAACTTGGGATTACATTCCTGAAAATTCAAGTGTTAGGAGGGGTAGAATTCAGAGGGCATATTATCCTAATATGTTTTACAAAGTAGATCTATAGTTGCACGGGGAAATGGACATAATGCAGTTGACAATTTTTGTGCAGTGAAAGCAAGACAATAATTTACATTAGGAATTATGCACCAAAGTTATAGCCAATAGAAAACCTACCATACATTTACTGTGCATTTCCACCAGGAAGGCTGTTAACATTGTGGTCATCATGGTGAGAAGAGAATACTTACCCCTTTAGTGTTCTATCCCAAATGGGGTAGGTTTTTACGCCTACTTTGAGCCTTTGTTAAGACTAATCAATGATCGGGAGATTGTTAACATTGCCCTGAACCAACAGATGAGATCTTTGTCATCAAGTAATATATTAGCCCTAACTCTTTCCCAAGTGGTGAGAAGTAGAGATGTGAAGCAGTGTAGTTCTACAACTGGGAGTGTTTTTCCCAATCGTTCACAATTGCTAGTAAGTAGGAATAATGACTGGACTTTTTTCAAAATTTCATAAAAAACTATCAAAGATACAGCAAAAGTCATAGGATTAAAATGGTCTTAAATGGGCACTTCTATGCAATACTGTACTAGAAGCACATTCAAATCCCTTCAATATTTCAATGAACAATAATTATTATTTAGGATTTTATAAAATTTGAGCGCCTATTTCAGGAAATTCAAAAGCGCTTGCAAACCAGATCATAAATAGTACAACACTGATTAAAAAAAAAAATACTGTACTAAAGTTTATATGTGAGTGACATTATGATTAAGATCATAATCTCTAGAAACAGATTTGTATGCACTTTCAATGGAAACTTAAAAGCATTAACAGATTTCCGACTCTTATGAGATGCTGATAACCTGTTATGCAGTTGGGGAGATATTGCATTTTTACATAATACCAGTATGCCAGACAGCAGTGACAGTCATACCAGTGATACACCATTTATGGTTTAATAAAAACAGCACATAAAACATGTAAAGCAAGCAAAAGCATCTTTAGATCTTCAGGTGTAACATACCAATAATGTATGTCAAGGCAAGACTTGATGGTTTATGGGTACAGAACACTGGTGTCACTGGAAAAAATTATATCAAACAGTGAAGGTGACACCAGGGATGATGAATCCAAGTGTTATGGTCTGATGAAGACTAAATATATCCATGTATAGTACTGAACGAGCACAAAAATGTTACACCGTTCCCAGGGCCATAAAAATGGACAAAGGAAAAAGGATAATGGTAACATGACATATGTGAACACAAACATGGTTCATTCCACAACTATGTAAAAGGACAACTGATGTGTTGTAATTACATTGCAAAGGGGCTTATTTTCAGCATGTCATATAGCTTCATGGAGTACCACATACTGAAATGAATGTAAATTGATAATCATCCTATGTGTATTGTGTAAATAATAACTGAAAAGCCAATTAACCAGTGTGCTAACCACTGGTCCATGCCAGCCTTGTGAATTTTAGGACTTGCCTGCTATGGGTTCGAATACCATCCATTCTGCAATTTATTTGCAAATGTTATGATGATTTTATGTGTCATGATATTTAATATTGTGGAAGAAACAAATACCCACAGGAATGTGGCAATGTCCCCAATAGGCCACAAATTAAAGGTCGAATTCTTATTTTTTTTTAACCATAAATGCCATTTCCCATCAAGGTAGGGTGACCTGAGGAAGGAAACACTTTCACCATCATTCATGCAATAGTCATCTTGCTACATCCCCAACTTATTTCAGTATATAAATATAAAAATATATACAGTATGTATAAAGTAAGTGTACTAACCTATTTGTGGTTGCAGGGGTCGAGACTCAGCTCCACGCCCCGCCTCTTCACTGATCGCTACTAGGTCCCCTCTCTCCCTGCTCCATGACCTGTCATACCTTGTCTTAAAACTATGTATGGTTCCTGCCTCCACTAAATCACTTGCCAGACTATTCCACTTCCTGATAACTCTATGACTAAAAAAAAAATAGTACATACTTCCTAACATCTCTGACTCATCTGAGTCTTCAACTTTCAATTGTGACCCCTTGTTTCTGTGTCCCATTTCTGGAACATCGTGTCTCTGTCTACCTTATCTATTCCTCTCAGTATTTTGTATGTCATTATCACGTCTCCCCCTAACCCTCCTGTCTTCCAGTGTCGTTGGGCTGATTTCCCTTAACCTTTCTTCGTGTGACATTCCCCATAGCTCTGGAACTAGTCTTGTTGCAAACCTTTGCACTTTCTTTAATTTCTTGACATGCTTCACCAGGTGTGGGTTCCAAATTGGTGCTGCATACTCCAGTATGGGCCTGACATACACGGTCTACAGTCTTTGAACGATTCCTTACTGAGGTATCGGAACGCTATTCTCAGGTTTGTCAGACGCCCATATGCTGCAGCAGTTATCTGGTTGATGTGCGCTTCAGATGTGCTTGGTATTATACTCACCCCAAGATCTTTTTCCTTGAGTAAGGTTTGCAGCCTTTGGCCACCTAGCCTATACTCTGTCTGCGGTTTTCTTTGCCCTTCCCTGATCTTCATGACTTTGCATTTGGCGGGATTAAATTCGATGAGCCAGTTGCTGGACATGCGTCCAGCCTGTCCAGGTCTCTGTAGTCCTGCCTGATCCTCATCTGTGTGCGCGCGCGCATGTGCGATCGCTCGTGCACGTCATCTACGAATTACACACTAATACATACTGTACTTTGTATAAATATGACAATCGGAATCTTGTTCTTATTATCAAGGGAACCTCATGAGTAATATTGTCCATCCATGTAAATTACTGTATTTTATTATATTTACTGTATAAAAACAGACACCTACATGACTGATTACATTTATAAACAAAGTTTATTATTGTTACCAAGTACAATGTTAAAAAGTACCTCATCTTATGACGAAAAATATTGGCATTTATTTACCACATAAAAGGTGAAATACAGTATATTATGCAATGTCACCCTCAACCGCACATGATGACATCTTACACAAAGCATCACAGGTGCTTCAAGTCGTTAGCCAATTGATTTGTTGCAGTTGCCCAGGAGGAGGCAGAACTGACAGTGTTTGTTGAACATCTAATCTCCATGTAGCTCATCACACTCTCTAAGACCTAACAATGAGAAAAACAATAATTAGAGTAATGGGGAAGTACTTATGAGTGAAGATGTAAGTAATACACTTTCATCTGGTATTACTCTGCTTTAAATGTGAATACTGTACTGTATGGCAATGAAATAATAAGGGAAGTGGTGCTAGATGAAAGAAAAAGGTGAAAAAAGTTAAACAAAAGATACTTTGCATTGATTATTATTTGCAGTTGAAAAACACCCTTTTACCTTCCAGGTTATGGAGTAATTATCAGCTAATCATGCAGATCAAAACCAAAACCAGGAAAAGTTAAAAAAAAATATATAATCACTTGGTTAACCCTTTCAGGGTCAAGACCCCTGATCTCAAACTAGCTCTCAGGGTTGAAAAATTAAAAATTATTTTATCTTATAAAATGATAATCTTTTTCCAATAGTAATGAAACCAAAAGCACAAAATTTAATGGAAAACTTACGAAATTATGCTCTTGCAAAGTTAGCGGTCTCGGTGATATTTAAATATCAGTGATTTCGCCAACTCTGCGCCCTATTTTTGGCCAATTCCATTGTTTCAGTCAACCAAACTCATAGCTATTTCGCTAGTATTCCAACTATTCTATCGATTGAGTGGAAGAAACCGCCCATTTACCCATCGGTAATTTGGCCAATTTAACACCAAATTAAAAAATTGCCTATTTTAGAATAGGGTCCAGAATAAACATTGTAGACATTCTTGGAACTAAAAACCATTTCCTCTGTTCCTTAGTCATGTTTCCAGGCCTCTTATATTATGCTTGCTTTCCATTTTGAATTTTTATTCACACAAAAAATGGAAGATTTACCATTATGTAGACTACTGCATTACTGTAATTATCTAAATGTTAGTGCATTCCTAAATGCACATTAGAATGACCAGTTAAATGCATATTGGACAAGTGACATCATTTGTGTACTCTGTAATATTGGCAAAAATCAAATATTTCTGCTACTCTAAGCTCTATTTCAAGCTATGTACTTTCAGTCCTCAAACCAATCAAAATCATCTATTTCTGTAATATATCTTCCATGCTATCAAATGAGACCAAGAAACAGAGAATACAACCATAAAAACCATACAAAAACACACTGCAAAGTCGCTGTTTTAAACCACAAACACTCGTTTTTTTCTCTCATTATGCCTTTCATGCTGCAGGATTTTTTTTTTTTTATGTGGTGCACACTTACCACAGACCCATTTTCTCATATCTAGGCCCAAATTTACTGCTCACAGCTTATCTGAGCTGAGCTCATGGCATAGTACTATGGGATTGACCCTGGCTTGAAAGCCATAATACAATGGGACTGACACTGAAAAGGTTAACTATCAAGAAAATTAGTATGTATATTTAAATACTGTATACATATTTAAATATGTACAGTACAGTGGTACCTTTGCTTATGAGCAGCTCCCAACTCAAACAATTATGTAAGTGTATTTTTGTAGGTGCTTTTGTAAGTGTATTTTTGGGGGGTCTGAAATGGATTAACCTAATTTTCATTATTTCTTATGGGAAAAAATTAATTCAGTATCGGCACTTGAATAGTGGACTGGAACAAATTTTGCTCGTAAGTAGAGGTACCACTGTATATGACAAACAGGAAAATTAGTAAATTATAAATTCTGCAAAAAACGAGAACTAACCCTATACCCCTGTACTCTAATGCTGAAATATCTTGTTTCAATAACTTCTAAACACCTCCTGAAATTGACGTAGTGTAATTCCACGAAGGAGAAATGTAAACTAGTGTCAAAAAAAAAAAAAAAAAAATTCAGACATTTGTTTCTTACATAACACTTTTGAGCTTCAGATCACATCAAATCCCTACACCCAAAATTCTAAGATAATTAAGTTAATTCTAAAATAATAATGCTATACTTCCTGCAAAATTATTCTAGTATGTAATGAGTTATATGGATATGAAAATTTTTGTGGTTTAATATGGCTAATCTCATTAAAATAGTTTAGTAATGGTAGGTAGCACATTAAAACTTATTAATTGAAAAGCCTATGGGAGCAAGTATAAAACTAGAGCTGTATAACAACTAAACATAGAATTGTAGCATAAGAACAGTGATAATTTCAACAAGGTGAATCTAATGACAGTATCACTGTAATACAAGTATTGAAAATCCCACCATAATAAAACTAATGGTAATTCAAGCATAAATTTTTTTTTATTTTATGGGCCATTTCCCACCTAGGTAGGGTAACCCAAAGAAGAAAACACTAACTCACTCTCTAGCTTCCTCTCCAGAAGGATACAGATGTCATGATTCAGTGCTGAGCTGCCAGAATAAAACTGATAATTCTGCCATAATGAACCTGATAATCATTCTAACATAACTAGTCACTATTCAAATAAAAATATACTCTCAACTTATACTATGAATGATATATTCCAATTATGCAAGTGGAAAGTTTTATATTATTTCATTAATAATCAATGTAAATCATAAAATAAAGTGGCATGCCTTTTGTACAAATAAATATAAAAGCAGTCATAAATATACAGGCAATGTGTCAAAATAAGTCAACATGCAAGAGATAATGAAAAGAATCCACAGCACTGTACAGGTACCTGCAAGAACTGTCACAGCAGTTTACACTTCAGTCAAGTAGGTCGTCTTTTTGACAAAGTAAAGTTCAAAGTCACTCAGATATATCTCTGAATCCTAATAACACAGAATATAAAATCAGGAACACAGTTCTCTACTTGGATTTTTACTAACTTCCTCTAAAATCATTAGGCTTTTGGAGTTTTTAAATAAAATATTGCCAGCTAAATCTTTCCATACACACTATAGTGACCAGCATGTACAGTATTGCATGCATATCCTAAAGGAAAATATGAATGTCATACCCGTTAAATGTTTTTTCCAAAGTTATTAATAATTTACAGTACTATATAAATGTGTATATCATTGTGTGGAACTCCATGAAACAAGGCAACACACAAAATATAGTATACAAATAAGCCTCATTTTGGGAAGGGAAAGTAATGATATTTTGGTCCAACTTGGACTATCAACAATGGTTAAATAATATTGGAATATCATCATTACTTTCCTTCTAAGTGCAGGTTACTTGTGTATTGTTCTAGCCATGGTACTGTGACTTTTCATTCTTTACCAACAAATTATTGTACATCAATACTGTATCCCTATCAAGCAGCTTTGGAATGAACCACATTTGCAGTGTTTATACTATATATATATTATTAAAGTCAAATTAAGTGCTAAACCCTCAGGTGTCATACAACACTGTAGAGGAGGGATGTGCAAAAACAGAAATGTGAAAGGTTAAGAATGAGCAAGAGGTATGGGTGTGTAAATTTAGGGGTTAGTTGAGGGATGGGGGGTTAGTTCAAGTAAAATTGAAATAAAAATTGGTGTAATAGGTTAGGTTGGACTTTTAGGAATGATGATGGTCAGCAAGAGTGTGTGCATTTGGCAATTTAGTGTATCCTGCGTACACTCTGATAGACAGGACAATCTATTAAAATATGATGAACAAACAATGCGACCTGACAGTTCTTACAAAGTGGTGCTGGTTGTTTCTCCATGTGATATCCGAGAGTGACATGTCCAATATCTAATCCTCACAACCATTAAAATATTGAATGTGTCCACATTATGTTAATACGTAATGTGTTATTACGTTAATTGTGTTATTACGATTTCTTGAGCCAGTAATATAAACAGATGCTACAAATGTAAAAAAAAAGTACTACTTTTTAAATAAAGTGACAAATGACTGGAAAAGGCTGAAAAAGAAAGTAATAATTACCAGAACCAATAAACATTTAAAAAATATGCACAATACATTAATTAGGGTTAATACTACAAGCATACCAGCAGCTTAACAAGTACTGTGCCATTGGTAGCATCTCTCCCTCCCACCAAGAGAGTGAGATGGACAGACAGGGTCAGAGACAAAAATGTCAAAGTTTTTTTTACAAGACAAATCTGGCCATCATACAGTAACTGACATTATGCAACTTTTCTTACATTTCTCACGTTTTAACTATTATATATCTCAGGACACCTGATTCTTAAGATACTGTACTTATTAATTTCTACATATTTCTGATTATCGGATACAGTAGACAGTCGTTTAACACGGTAGGTACGTTCCTGAAAAACAGTTTTGTTTAAAATCGTGTTAGACAAACTGAAGAACTTATGGGAAAAATAGGGTTACGTTCCAGGAACTCCCAAAAAATCCAAACTACTTTTTTTTTTGACATCCAGATCTTACAAAAATAAAAGTGAATATGTAATTGTAGTTCATTGTCATGATGTATGTTGTTTTTACTGCTTAAGATTACAAATGCAACAGAATAGTATTTCTTACCTTTAATTGTGGATGCTGGTGTTTGTGGAGAGTGGAGAGTTATGCTGTGGCCCTACTGGACTGAGGTGGATGGTAGAGGTTCTGGTACTGAAGTCAATGGTTGTACTGTAGTGTGCATAAATTTTGTAATGGATTTCTTTTCTATTTTACCCCGCAGTACATTATACAACTGACGGTAAGGCAGCTAGTCTAGACACCGTTTCAGGGTCCTCTTCAGTGAAAAAGTAACTTTCAGTCAAGTCAACAAGTCAAGTCAGTCAGTCAGTCAGTCAAGTCAGTCAGTCAAGTCAGTCAGTCAAGTCAGTCGAGTCAGTCAGTCGAGTCAGTCAGTCGAGTCAGTCAGTCGAGTCAGTCAGTCGAGTCAGTCAGTCGAGTCAGTCAGTCGAGTCAGTCAGTCGAGTCAGTCAGTCGAGTCAGTCAGTCGAGTCAGTCAGTCGAGTCAGTCAGTCGAGTCAGTCAGTCGAGTCAGTCAGTCGAGTCAGTCAGTCGAGTCAGTCAGTCGAGTCAGTCAGTCGAGTCAGTCAGTCGAGTCAGTCAGTAGAGTCAGTCAGTAGAGTCAGTCAGTAGAGTCAGTCAGTAGAGTCAGTCAGTAGAGTCAGTCAGTAGAGTCAGTCAGTAGAGTCAGTCAGTAGAGTCAGTCAGTAGAGTCAGTCAGTAGAGTCAGTCAGTAGAGTCAGTCAGTAGTAGTCAGTCAGAGTCAGTCAGTAGAGTCAGTCAGTAGAGTCAGTCAGTAGAGTAGTCAGTAGAGTCAGTCAGTAGGTCAGTCAGTAGAGTCAGTCAGTAGAGTCAGTCAGTAAAGTCAGTCAGTAAAGTCAGTCAGTAACAGTCAAGTCAGTCAGTAAATCAGTCAAGTCAGTCAGTAAATCAGTCAAGTCAGTCAGTAAATCAGTCAAGTCAGTCAGTAAATCAGTCAAGTCAGTCAATCAATCAATAAATCAATCAATCAGTAAATCAATCAATCAGTAAATCAATCAATCAATAACTCAATCAATCAGTAAATCAATCAATCAGTAAATCAATCAATCAGTAAATCAATCAATCAGTAAATCAATCAATCAGTAAATCAATCAATCAGTAAATCAATCAATCAGTAAATCAATCAATCAGTAAATCAATCAATCAGTAAATCAATCATCACACTCATATTTACCTCATTCTTTTTATGTGCACAGTGACGCTTCATTACGGCCACAGGCTATCTCTTGTCTAATATCTCTATTTCCTTTGTCAATTCTAAACCTTTTCTTGCCACTTTCAGCAACACTTGTATGCCTACTGGGTGCCATGATTGCTTGGCAGATTTAAGATATGGGAAGAAAAAGATATAAACTCCTAGCAGAGGATGGTACATATCCCGTGGGGGATGTGCTCAAAATTTTTTCATCTGCCGCGAATCGTGTTAAGTTAATTTTATGAAGTGTTATACAAAAATATGCCACAATTCTTCAAACGTGCTATAACCAAAACGTACCATACAAAATCGTGTTAAATGACGGTCTACTGTATTTTAGAAATGTGTTACTCTGCCCTTGTTCAAGATACAATGTTACCACATTGGTGACTGAAATATTTTATCTTTAATTTTTCAGTTATGGTAATCTGTACTAAACTTGCCAATCACTTCCAAGTCACCTGAAAATGGTAGGCAATCTGAGAGAATGGGAAAGAAACAGGGTTAAAGATATGAAATGCCAGGACATTCACACTACCAGTACGTTCCACCCCTAGTAACTTCAGTAACATGACCTTTCAAATTAAACCTTCTCTTTATTGATGATGCCAAAATTATGGAATGCCTGCTCAAAACTTTGTCTTAAGCAACATACACTTCAGATTTCAAATACTATACAGGAGGCCCTCCACATTCGCGAGGGTTAGGGGATCAAGAGTCTTGCGAATGTTGAAAATTCGCGAATGTTTGGTGTGCAAATATATTGTAGGCAAATATAATACTAATAGCATTTACTTAGCCTAACAATACTGCTTCCTTAACCTATTGAACCATGAACAATCATAAAACACATGAAAACATCGTAAAATATTGTATACATATACATGTTATGGTTTAATGAACAAAACACTCACCACTTGTAAGGTTAGGCAGGCAAACTCTGATGCCTTGTGATGATGATGACAATGATGGTGATGATAGTTAGCCATGCAGTTACTGATGACAGTTGAATGGAGGTGATTATATGGAGTGTAACTGCATGGCATGATGAGTCTAGTGTGTGGATTCTAACTCTTTACTGCCAGCGTCACTGCCAATAATAGGCGGCTGGGCATTCATGAATGTTCGAAGCTCGCGAAAGTGGAACTTGCGAATGTGGATGGCCCCCTGTACTGTACCTTACCGTATGTGTATTTACCTTACCATACTTATATTCATCCCCTATGAAAATAATTCAGTTAACATACACAGTATAGTGGTACCTCTACTTACGAGCAGCTCCCAACTCGAACAATTATGTAAGTGTATTTTTGTAGGTGCTTTTGTAAGTGTATTTTTGGGGGTCTGAAATGGATTAATCTAATTTTCATTGTTTCTTATGGGAAAAAATTCCTTCGGTATCGGCACTTGAATAGCAGTCTGGAACGAATTAAGCTCGTAAGTAGAGGTACCACTGTATCTTTGAATTGGTGATAAATATCAAAGAGTATATATAAAATTTACTACAGTATAGAGAAAAGAATAAGTTACCATACTATGCAAAGCTATACAGGGAAAGGAAAATATAATAGGTAATAATTGTCGTTAAATCAAAATCACTTCTTCATTCAACTTTAAAACAAAATTAAACACTATTAAAATTCACTACTGTATATCTAGGCAAATATACATTATACATTGCTTCAACAAATATTAGGTGTCTAAGATATACACAGTTTAATTCAGAATAAACAAAGGCTATATTTGAAATTACATAAAACTGGAACTTCAAATACTACTGGACAGGACATCAAGTCCAATCTATATATGAAGTCTCTCTCTCTCTCTCTCTCTCTCAAGCCTACATGATGGACTGCACTGTATGTAACACTGATGGCTTTCAAGTAGATTTCACAGAATATTCCCACTTCATACAGACTGGTATGGATACAGGACTCACTGAATAAATATATACACTACAGGACTTTCACTGAATAACTAAATATATACAGGACTTTCACTGAATAACTAGTCTCAGATAGACAAAGTAATACTGCACTATTAACCTTAGACTTTTATTCACACTGCTTTGAACTTCATTTCCCTGATATCTTCTAAGCCACTGAACATGTTTAAAAAATTCTCTATTTCTTCAAGGATATAAATAGTTTGTTTATACAGTGGTACCCCGAGTTTTGTACTGCTCCCAATTCGAACAATTATGTAAGTGTATTATTGTAAGTGCTTTTGTAAGTGTATTTTTGGGGGTCTGAAACAGACTAATCTAATTTACATTATTCCTTATGAAAACAAATTTGTTCGGTAATGGCACTCGAACAAACTTCTGGAACGAATAAAGTATGAAACTCGGGTACCACTATTTCAAACCTTGTTCAGTGTGGTACTTTTCTCCATGGTCCAATATCTGTATAGAATGGGTTGATTTCTCACTTTTACACGCGTATCTATACGAGCTGCTTCTTTTCAGTTATAAAATAAAACATAATAAAAATACATCTATAACAACACAGGTGCACATTATTTACTCTTGTCACTCAGAGGGCAGGAAGATCTTAGGTGCTGGTGGTACCTAAGACCTAAGGAGATGTGTTTCAAGTAGTTAAAGATCCTACCGTCCAACATTTAGGACTACACAACTTTCCTGCACACTACAATATAACATGAAAGTGCATTGTCTACAATGTACTACACACCTTTTCTACATGTTACAGTGTAACATACAAGTTCATTGTATAAAATATTCTTAAACTTATCAACTTAAGCATTGATTTCAGTCTACATTCCTCATATCTCAAAATAAAAAGTGAACCGGAAGAAATTCTAATAAAAATCTTTAGATTATCGTTGAATCTAGTGGCCTTTCCCAGCGGCTGTGTAAATCAAATGAAAACAGTATAATCTAAACTGGGGAACTAATTTTAGTTATGCAAACATATGAATGCTTTGCATCAAATTTAACAGATTTAGCAACAAAAGCAATCAAGCCTAGAACCACCTATTATAAGATATGCACCTTAGTGGAAGTTCTGAAGGCCACCAAAAGCAAGCACTATCACGAAGCTGTGTATCTGCTGACAAACTGGACTACTCTACAACCATTAAGTGAGCAAAAAACTGTGTATAATGCAAAACCTTAAGTGTATTAGCACCGCATACTGCACGCCATAGAAATATTCAAATGTTGCTATTACTTGTACCTAGCTTGTACATTACTTGCACATAACTAAGTACAATATTATCTGTGTTGGAGATCATTAAAAAGACCACTTATGTTCTAATTATGGAGTACTCGAGTGAGTGAGTGAGTTAATTTGTTACCAGTTGTCAACTGCACTTGTCGATAGATACTTACCCCTCCACCACTTTCTTGTGCCCTCCCCTGTCTGCCTGCCTATATATACCCCTTCTACCTGTCCTTTGTGTTAGTGTGACTTTGTAAATGGTCCAAGTCGTACCAAGTGTGTAAGCTCCTCTTTTTTTTTATGTGTGTGGTTGTGTGTGAGGTGTGTTCCAGTCATGGTATTGTGCCTTTTTTTGTTATTTGCCCTGTTTAGTGTGAGAGCGAGAATGTAAGAAAGTGAGAGCAAGAGTGAGAAAGAGTGCAGTAGTGTATGATAGAGAACGAGAGACTGTAAGTGGGAGGGAGCAAATGCAAGATGTGCGGTGTGTGTGTACAGAGTGGTGTGAGAGGATTGTGAGTGTATGCATGTGTGTGTGTACTCGCCTATTTGTCTCACCTATTTGTGGTTGCAGGGGTTGGTCTAGGCTCTTGGCCCTGCCTCTTCTGGGTGCTACTAGGTCTCTCTCCCCCAGCTCCATGTGCTTTTAAACCTGTCTTAAAACTATGTATGGTTCTGCCTCCCTGTACTTTGGTATTCCATTCTGGACTGAAGAAATACTTCCTAGTCCCTTTGACTCAGGAGTCTTCATGCATTGGCCCCTTGTTTGTGTGTCCCCTCTCTGGGGTGTGTGTGTGGGGTGTGGGGTGTGTGGGGGGTGTGTGTGTGTGTGGGGTGTGTGTGTGGGGTGTGTGTGTGTGGTGTGTGTGTGTGGGGTGTGTGTGTGTGTGGGGTGTGTGTGTGGGGTGTGGTGTGTGGTGTGTGTGTGGGGTGTGTGTGTGTGGGTGTGTGGGTGTGTGGAGTGTGTGTGTGTGGGGGTGTGTGTGTGTGTGTGGGGTGTGTGTGGGGTGTGTGTGTGTGGTGTGTGTGGGGTGTGTGTGTGTGTGGGGGTGTGTGTGTGTGGGGTGTGTGTTAGTGTGGTGTGTTTTGTGTGGGGGTGTATTGTGGAGTGTGTGTGTGTGGGTTGTTGTACCATTTTGGTCCTGTGCTGTGATTAGTAGGCCTGTTGTGTGTGTAGTGTGTTGTGTGTGTGGAATGTGTGTGTTGTTTGGGGGTGTGTGTGTGTGTGTGTGTGGTGTGTGTGCGGTGTGTTGTTGGGTGTGCGTGTGTGGTGTGGGCGGATGTGGGGTGGGCAGTTGTGGAGGTGGTGTGTGTGTGGGGTGTGTGGTGGGGTGTGTGTGGGGTGTGTAGAGTGTGTGTGTGTGAGTGTGTGTGGGGGTGTTGTGTGTGTGGTGTGTGTGTGTTGGTGTGTGTGTGGGTGGTGTGTGGAGTTGTGGTGTTGTGGGTTGTTGTTTGCGGTTTACATGTTATGTTGGCCTGCTATTAGCATCAAGTGTATTTGTGCAATGATGAGATGTATGGTGATCTTGTGTGGTGTTTGTGATGTTGTGTTGGGGGTGTGTGTGTGTGGGGTGTGTGTGTGGGGTGTGTGTGGGGGTTGTGTGTGGGGTGTGTGGGGTGTGTGTGTGTGTGTGTGGGTGGTGTGTGGGTGGGTGGTTGTGTGTGGGGTGTGTGTTTGGGGTGTGTGTGTGGTGGTGGTTGGTGAGCGATGTTGTGTGTGTAGGCAGGTCGTGGGCATGTGCTGTTGTGTGTGGGTGTGGTGTGTGTGGGGTGTGTGTGTGTGTGGGGTGTGTGTGTGGGGTGTGTGTGTGGGGTGTGTGTGTGTGGGGGTGTGTGGGGTTGTGTGGGTGTGTGTGTGGGTGTGTGTGGTGTGGGGTGTGTGTGGGGGTTTGTGTGGGGTGTGTGGGTGTGGGTGTGTGTGTGGTGTGTGTTGTGGGGTGTGTGTGGGTGTGTGTGTGTGTGGTGTGTGTGGGTGTGTGTGGGGTGTGTGTGTGTGGTGGGTGTGGGTGTGTGGGGTGTGGTGTGTGTGTGGGGGTGTGTGGGGTGTGGTGTGGGGTGTGTGGTGTGGGTGTGTGGGGGTGTGTGGTGGGGGTGGGTGGTGTGTGTGGGGTGTGTGTGTGGGTGTGGGGTGTGGGTGTGTGGGGGTGTGTGTGTGTGTGGGGTGTGTGTGTGTGGGGTGTGTGTACTGTGTGGTCAGGGAATGTGATGTGTGGGGCTGTGTGTGTGGTGTGTTGTGTGTGTGTAGTGTGTGTGTGGGTGTGTGTGTTGGGTGTGTGTGTTGTGTGGGGTGTGTGTGTGTGTGTGTGTGTGTGTGGTTGTGTGTGTGGAGGTTGTGTGTGTAGTGGTGTGTGTGTGTGTAGGTGTGTGTGTGGGGTGTGGGTGGTGTGTGTGGGGTGTGTGTGTGGGGTGTGTGTGTGTGGGGGTGTGTGTGGTGTGGGGTGTGTGTGTGTGTGTGGGGGTGTGTGTGTGTGTGGGGTGTGTGTGTGGGGTGTGTGTGTGGGGTGTGTGTGTGGGGTGTGTGTGTGTGGGTGTGTGTGTGGGTGTGTGGGGGTGTGTGTGTGTGGGTGTGTGTGTGTGGGGTGTGTGTGTGTGTGGGGTGTGTGTGTGTGGGGTGTGTGTGGGGTGTGTGTGGGGGTGTGTGTGTGGTGGGTGTGTGTGTGTGGGGTGTGTGTGTGTGGGGTGTGTGTGTGTGTGGGTGTGTGTGTGGGGGTGTGTGTGTGTGTGGGTGTGGTGTGTGTGTGTGTGGTGTGTGTGGGTGTGTGTGGGGTGTGTGTGTGTGGGTGTGTGTGTGTGTGTGTGTTGTGGAGGTGTGTGTGTGGGGGTGTGGTGGGGTGTGTGTGTGTGTGTGGTGTGTGTGTGTGTGTGTGGGGTGTGTGTGTGTGTGGTGTGTGTGTGTGTGTGGGGGTGTGTGTGTGTGTGGGTGTGTGGGAATTGTGTGTGTGGGGGTGTGTGGGGTGTGTGTGTGGGGTGTGTGTGTGTGGGGTGTGTGTGTGTGTGTGTGTGTGGGGGTGTGTGTGGGGTGTGTGTGTGTGTGGGGTGTGTGAGGTGTGTGTGTGGGTGTGTGTGTGGGGTGTGTGTGTGTGGGTGTGTGTGTGGGGTGTGTGTGGGTGTGTGTGTGTGTGTGTGTGTGTGGGTGTGTGTGTGTGGTGTGTGTGTGGGGTGTGTGTGTGGGGTGTGTGTGTGGGGTGTGTGTGTGTGGGGTGTGTGTGTGTGGGTGTGTGTGTGGGGGTGTTGTGTGTGTGTGGTGTGTGTGTGTGTGGTGTGTGTGTGTGTGGGGTGTGTGTGTGTGTGGGTGTGTGTGTGGGGTGTGTGTGTGTGGGGGTGTGTGTTGGGGTGTGTGTGTGGGGTGTGTGTGTGTGGGGTGTGTGTGTGTGGGGTGTGTGTGGTGGGTGTGTGTGTGGGGGAGGTGAGGTGTGTGTGTGTTGTGGGGTGTGTGTGTGGGGTGTGTGTGGTGGGGTGTGTGTGGGGTGTGTGGTGTGGGTTTGTGGGGGTGTGTGTGGGTGTGTGTGTGGGGGTGTGTGTGTGGGGGTGTGTGTGTGGGGTGGGGGTGTGTGTGGGGTGTGTTGTGGGGTGTGTTGGGTGTGTGTGTGTGGGATGTGTGTGTGGGTGTGTGTGTGTGGGGTGTGTTCATTGGGTGTGTGTGGGGTGTGTGTGTGGGGTGTGTGTGTGGGGTGTGTGTGTGGGGTGTGTGTGTGGTGTGTGGGGTGTGTGTGGGTGTGTGTGTGGGGTGTGTGTGGGTGTGTGTGTGGGGTGTGTGTGTGGGGTGTGTGTGTGTGTGTGTACTCACCTAATTGTGGTTGCAGGGGTCGAGACTCAGCTGTGTTAGTTACCATTTTGTCCTAGGCACATGTCGATTAGACACTAGGCCTGTTGTATGTATGTGTGTGTGTGTGTGTGTAACGAAACACTTCAAATGTTTCGGCCCCGCCGGGAATTGAACCCGGGCCCTCCTTGCGTGAAGCAAGAGCACTAGCCACCATGCTATCGGGGTGTGTGTGTGTGTGTGTGTGTGTGTGTGTGTGAGAGAGAGAGAGCACACACAATTATCTACTTGTAGCAACAGAAGCAGAGTTAAGTTCATGGTGTCCCATCTTCACTATCATTTAATATTTGAAAGCCTCAAAAAGCTGTTGCACTTGGTACCTCCTTGTGTAAATCTTTCAATTTTTCTAAATCTCTGGTATTTTTTTAGCACCTCTTATTTAGTATATAGCTATGGACTCTCGTTGTCCTTATTGACAGTGCTAAGGTGTCTTCCTTATAAATTCTTTCATATCTTTGATAATGTTACAGATGGTTACCATGCCTTCTCTTATCCTTTGTATCTTCCAGAGAGCACATATGATGCCTTAACTATTTTGCTATAACTCGTGTATTGTAGTTCTGGTCGCCATCTTTTAACTCCTCGTTCAACTTTTCCAAACTTGTCCACA
This sequence comes from Cherax destructor, assembly GCA_009830355.1. NCBI lineage: Eukaryota > Metazoa > Arthropoda > Malacostraca > Decapoda > Parastacidae > Cherax > Cherax destructor. Next base: position 4,675 of record WNWK01027623.1, on the reverse strand, counting down.
TTTTCACAATTGCAATTGCCATACCACCCCTGCTTATTCCAATTCGTGTCAAACCTATGCTGTCAACATTTTTTTTCCTGCCTTTCCAAACACCCACCCACCCATCAAAAGACTAATTTATAGTTGACCAGTAATACAATGGAGTTTTACACTATTTTCTTCGTGATTTTTTTCACTGACAAGCTTTTCTCAAAGATGACTCCTAGGTCCTCTCTATCTGACGAGTTTACTATTTCATCACAAAGCTTGAAATCTTTTTCCAGTTTCAATCATGATACATGGCACTTGTCTACACTGGATTCCATCAACTATCTATCACTCCATTTGCAAGGGTACAGTTATTTACATTTCTTATCTTGCATAAACTCTCTGCACCATCTGCAAACAAATTCATATAATGTTTTATTCCTTCTGTCAAATCATTTAGATAAACCAGAAACATTAACGGTGCAAGCACTGATGTTTGTGGTACCCCGCTAATTATTATTATCCCACAAGGACATCTTATTTTGTTTCAATATTTTATGCTTTTCTTTAAAACAAAAATCTGCCATCCACTACAATAGTTTTCCTTCTATTCTTCCTATGTTTTGCAGTTTTCAGCCCAAGTCTCATACAAACTCTTGAAACCTTTATTTAAATCTAAATAAATACAATCTGCCCCATCTTTGGCTTCAATATTTTAATAATTATAATAACAGGGTATCTATACTTTCATGTGTATCTATACTTTAATGACCTGAACTAGCTTAGTTGATTTGATATACAAAAAATTTGCTGATAAAAAATCTAAACGTTTACTAATAAGCAGCCTTTTACTCAAAGTTTGTAGTTTTTTTCTTCTCCAAGTTTTATTCACTATAGTTCAAAGATTCCTTCCTGTCCCCTTTTCTGAATACTGGAACTGTATGCCATTGTTTCTTCTTGAAGCAAGATCCAAAAATTTTTCCATAATGGATAACTAAGTTTGTCTGCACATTCCTTAAAGACCCATGGTGCTATGCTGTTTGGTCCTATTTTTGTCTTTCTTTCTTCATCTGAAACGCAGCGAGTGGAAAATCTATATTATGATATATTCATGGGGAAATGCTACACCCATAGTCATACAGCATCTGGGGAATGAGAGGCAATGAGGTTTGATGTGAGGAAAAGGGTAGCTCCAATTCTTTGAATCAAGAGCTCTTCACCAGCATAGAGGCATCACCCCCCCCCCAAACCCACCCACTTGAAGGGTCTACATCCAATAGTAGCTTCTTTACTTCCCTTTTCTCCCTTTTCATATTTTCCATTTAGTTGTTTGGGATTTAAAGCCACACCAACTAAGGTGTCCTCATTTGTACACACATTGGAACTATAGTACATATGTGCAGCCTCCCACATTTTCCATTACATCTTTATCATTGCATTTACAGTAATTCTTTGTATATTGTTTTTCATACTCAGTGCCATTTTTACAAACTCATATGAAAGATTCCATTCAATCTAGTGATTTACCACCAAATCTTTTTAACTTTAGTTCATTCCTTCTTACCTTTGTTTATTAATTTTTGGCCTACCATATTCTTAATCATGACCTGTTATTATTATTATAATAAAAAAGAAGCGCTAAACCACAGGGGTTATACTGCGCGGCTGGGCAGGACAGGATGCAGGGAGAATGGGTTGTAAGAGGGCGAGAGAGGATTAGTAGGGAATGAAGTGCAGAAGGGCAATGGATAGTGCAGGGATAGAGGGTAGCAAGAGATCGAGGTAGAAGCGACTGAGGGATGTGCTAGAGGTATAATCTTCAGAGTTTGTGTAGTAAGTCAGTTTCTGTCAAAAAGTCAACGAGAGAGTCAGGATTAAAGGAGGGTCCATCAGCAAGAAGGGAAGATAAAGAAAGGGCCGCAGAGCAAAGACGCCGTTGGAGGTAAATTCTGCATGCTCGTTGATAGTGGGCAGTCCAACAGAATGTCGAACAGACACTGGAACCTGACAATGCTCACAGAGAGGGACAGGGAGCCTCTCCATGAGATACCCGTGAGGAAGACGAGTGTGGCCGATGCGAAGACAGGAGAGGGTAGTCTCCCAGCCTCAACATTGGTGACAAGAAGGCCAGAAACCTATACTCGGTTTAACAGAATGAAGTTTGTTATTTAGCAGGTCAGACCAGTGTTGTTGCCAATGGGTGCGAAGGTGGGTAGCAATGACCGTAAAATAGTCCGTAAATGGAACACCTCTATATGAAACTGGAAGGTCATGTACTGCTGACCGCGCAGCAGTGTCTGCCTGTTCATTGCCCTGTACGTCAACATGACCAGGGACCCAACAAAAAACAATATCTTTGTGCTTGCTAGAGATACGGCGTAACCAAAGTTGGATACGAAGAACTAGGGGGTGAGGTGTATCAATTTTACAGATAGCCTGTAAAGCACTAAGGGAGTCTGAAACGACCACAAATGGTGATACAGGCATAGATGCAATATGGATAAGTGCCACAAGAATGGCATACAATTCAGCCATAAATATGCTAGCCGAGGGTAATAGATGCCCTCGTACGACGCTGTCCGGAAACACTGCTGCGAATCCGACGCAGTCAGATGACTTTGAACCATCAGTGTACACGGCGATGGCATGGGAATGAGAACGGAAGTGGTCTAGAAAAAAAGAGCGAGAAGCCGCCGTAGGTAGTTGGGCTTTCGCGCAAGGTAGAGGAATAGAAGAGACACGGACAGCAGGAACTTCCCAAGGGGGTAGGGGAAAGGGAGATGTCACATGAACATATAAAGGTGGTAGCTGAAGGAAGACAAGAGTGAATGTAGACGAAGAGAAAAGGGACAGAGTAAACAGGGCGACGAACAAATAACAGCTTCTACTAACATCTGTGACAATCCTGTACATGGAAGGATTGCGGAGGTCATGAGAGCGAACATAATAGCGAATGCAATGTGCATCACGACGATCGGACAAGGATGGAATGTTCGCTTCTACATAGAGGCTCTCAACCGGGGAAGAACGAAATGCACCAAGGCATAAACGCAATCCCTGGTGATGGATGGGATTAAGGCTGGAAAGAGTAGCAGGAGAGGTCGCCTAATATATCTGGTCACCATAATTGAGTTTCGATAATATTAAGGCTGAATGCAGGCAAAAAAGAGTTCTACGATCAGCCCCCCATGAAAGATGTGCTAGGGTTTTTAGGAGGTTCAGCCGGCTATGACAAGTTGCCTTCAGAGAGGTAATGTGAGGTTCCAGGACAATCGACGGTCAAACAGAAGGCTGAGAAACCTGACTATCACATTCTGGGATACGTGAGTCGTATAGGTACAGTGGATGATCAGAGACCACTGAACGTCTAGTAAACATAATTTGACGAGTTTTGCCACTAGAAAATTTAAACCCGTGAGTGATGGCCCATTCGGAAACCCGGTTGACGGCATGCTGGAGGGAAACTGCAATGAGGTGACAGTCAGCACCCGCACAAGCTATAGCAAAGTCATCCACATAAAGCGATGACCAAATATTGGATGGGAGAACAGATGCCAGATTATTTACAGCAAGCAGAAAGAGAGTTGTGCTCAGAACACAACCCTGGGGGACACCTTCAGCTTGGACAAATTCGGGGAAAGCTCATTACCAACCCAAACACAGAAATGTCTTTCAGTTAAGAAGGCCTTAAGGAAAAATGGTAGATTGCCTCGGAGGCCTAAGGAGTGGGCCTGGGCCAAGATATTATACCTCCAAGTTGTGTCATAAGCCTTCTCAAGGTCAAAAAAGATGGCGATAACCGATTGGTTATTAGCAAAGGCATTTCGAATATACGTATCTAAGCGCAGTAAGGGGTCAATGGCAGAACGCCCTTAAGGAAGCCATATTGACTAGTGGAGAGACTATTGTGCGTCTCTAAATACCACATCAAACGTCTATTAACTAGACATTCCATCACCTTGCAAATTGCACTGGTAAGAGCGATGGGACGGTAATGGGAAGTATCACGTCCCGTAGTACCCGGTTTGTGAAAAGGGAGAACAATAGCAGACTTCCACAGCTGGGAAAGAACTCCTTGCTACTATATAAGATTAAAGAGTCGTAAGAGGACAGTAAGAGCAGACTGATGTAAATGCTGTAGCATACGAATATGTATGCCGTCTGGCCCAGCTGCCGATGATCGACAGCAGAGAGTGTTGCCTCCAGTTCTTGAAGGGTAATAATAATAATACTTTATTGAGACATTGTACAATTATATATGGTAGACATAGTTATACATAGTTATTACATAGTTATTACTTATTATTACTTGTTATTAATGAGATGTACATGCAAAAGCCCCTAATATGCTGTGCATTGCGGGCATTCTTAGGACTACTTAATTCTAGACTACATGGTAAAAAGTTATGGTTGATAATTTATAAAATAAGTAAAGTTGTATATCTAAGTTATAAAGTTTGAATATAAGTTGAACATATCAATTAATTGTAGCAATGCAACTAATTGAGTGAGATAACAATTTAAAACATAATTGCATTGCAGTTAGTTTACGTGGTCATTATAATGTAAGTGTTGTGGAGATAATTAGCTAAGTATGTAATATTCATAACAGGTTTTACATTCAATCGATTAGTCAGGTTTTACGTTAAGTGATTATTCTACTTTGCTGGGAATGTTTGATATTGAGCAATTAGCTTTGGGTGAGAAG
>WNWK01027622.1:0-26122 GCA_009830355.1 Cherax destructor | reverse complement strand
TCGTCCGTTTGGCTGCGTTCGGCCAGCAGTAACAGCCTGATTGATCAGGCTCTGGTCCAACATGAGGCCTGGTCACAGACCGGGCCGCAGGGGCGTTGACCCTGGAATTCTCTCCAGGTAAACTCCAGGAAGACTAGGAGACATTTCTACTCCATCAAGTAAGTTAAACCCTTTTTTAGTCGTGCATGTAGGTGGGGAATTCTTTCAGCTGCAGTCAGTTAGAAATTCTGTCCCAAACTTGTAAGTCTGAGAGAAGCGTCTCAGAGTGTCGGTGTCAACAGTGCTTGCCAGGGGGCAGCTTACAAGGAGGCAGTCCAAAGACAAATTTCTACAACACCCTTCCCCCCACTCTTCAAAGACTTAAACCTACTCACTATACAAAACATTCCCTCTTACAGTGCCACCTACATTTACAGAACAATCAATTTTAATATTAATCCCGACCTGAAGCGCTTTCTTGACAGTTACAATGGACCTCATAGGCATAATACTAGGCACAAAAACTCACATTCCCGTGTCAATCTAAATCTTTTCAAAAACTCAATGTACATAAAAGGACCCAAAATTTGGAAGTCTCTCAGAAATATCCATAACCACTGACTAAACTAGAATTTTAAAACTAGTTAGAAAACACCTTATCTCCTTAACCTATCACAGCCCATCAAAAATACATATGTAAAAACTATACGTGTATTTGCTCAATATTATGAACACAGATAAGACATTATAATCAATATATACTTACTCTCAATATCAATAATCTTCTCAAATGCTAATCATTCCATTGTGTCCATCTTAGGTAAATAATCAAAGCTAATTCTTCTCTACCAAACTTATTAAAGCCATATAACATGAACTAATAGAATACTATTCAGTTTTCTTGTATTCATTGTAACTCACCTAATGACTATATGTACAATTACTGCACTGTTATTGCCTTATTATGTTAAGTTTGCCGAAATGCTCTGCATATAAAAGAGCTTTTGACATGTACACCCAATTGTTACACTCCTTTGTTACAAACATGTATCATGCTTGGCTGGCAAAGCTCCGCTTCACACACGGAGGTCCCGGGTTCGATTCCCGGCCGGGTAGAAACATTTCGACGTGTTTCCTTACACCTGTTGTCTTGTTCACCTAGCAGCAAGTAGGTACCTGGGTTTAGTCGACTGGTGTGGGTCGCATCCTGGGGACAAGATTGAGGACCCCAACGGAAATAAGACAGACAGTCCTCGATGACGCACTGACTTTGGGTTTATCCTGGGTGGCTAACCCTGCGGGGTTAAAAATCCGAACGAAATCTTATCTCAGGAGGAGATCAAACAGACCTAAATAACTATAGGCCAATATCTAACACCCTTCTCTCCAAAATCTTTGAAAAGTTTATTCATAGGCAAATCTATTCCTACCTCATCTCCCAAAACATACTCAACCCCTGTCAGTTTGGTTTCAGGCCTAATAAAAACACAAATGATGCAATCATACACATGCTAGAAATAATATACACCGCTCTTGAAAATAAAGAAATCCCACTGGGAATCTTCATTGATTTACGTAAAGCTTTTGATACAGTTGACCATGATCTGTTACATTAAAATTATCACACTATTGTATAAGAGGGCATCCCTCAACTACCTAAAGTCATACCTTAGCGACAGAAGCCAATATGTGTCCACAAATGGAGCTAACTCTTCCCACAAACAATTACAGTTGGTGTCCCACAGGAAGCGTTATTGGCCCACTTTCTTTCTCATTTACATAAACGACCTACCAAATGCATCTCAACACTCAAACCCATACTATTTGCAGATGACACTACATACGTCTTCTCTCACCCATGCCCAGTCACACTAGCCAACACTGTAAATGCTGAATTACAGAAAATATCTACCTGGATGATGACTAACAAACTTACCCTCAATGTTGAGTTTAGTTTGATATCTTTATTATGCACCCCATACCCATCCTGTGGGCGGTAGTCAAAAGATTACAGAGGTAATAATGGGTCCAGGGACTGGACCCCAAAGTTTTGATAGTGAGCAAGTTACAAAGGTAATGAACTCACAAGTTACAAAGGTAATGAACTCCAAAACTACAAAGATAATGAACTCACAAGTTACAAAGGTAATGAACTCACAAGTTACAAAGGTAATGAACTCACAAGCTACAAAGGAAACGAACTCGCAAGTTACAAGGTAATGAACTCACAAGCTACAAAGGTAATGAACTCACAAGTTACAAAGGTAATGAAACATGTAAGTAAATTTACTTACTTACGTTTATACATGGTTACAATCGTGAACAAATTTTAAAGTAATGAACAATTCACTAGTCTACACCCGGTCACAACTGTAATGAGTTCTTGGTGCAAATTTTAATTGTTGGGTCACACACACACACATATACATACACACATACATATACACACACACACATACACACACACATACACATACACACACAGACAGAGTACAGGCTAGGTGGACAAGGGCTACAAACCTCGGCAAGGAGAAAGACCTTGGGGTGAGTATAACGCCAAGTCGTCTCCGGAGGCACATCAACCAGATAACTGCGGCAGCATATGGGCGACTGGCAAACCTAAGATTAGCGTTCCGTTACCTAAACAAGGAATCGTTCAAGACACTGTACACCGTGTACGTCAGGCCCATACTAGAATATGCAGCACCAGTCTGGAACCCACACTTGGTCAAGCACGTAAAGAAACTAGAGAAAGTGCAAAGGTTTGCGGACAAGGCTAGTTCCACAACTCAGGGGTCTGTCTTATGAAGAAAGGTTGAGGAAATAGGACTAACAACACTGGAGGAAAGAAGGGTCAGAGGAGACATGATAACGACATACAAAATACTGCGGGAATCGACAAGGTAGAAAGTGACAGGATGTTCCAGGAGGGAACACAGAAACAAGGGGACACAACTGGAAGCTGAAGACTCAGATGAGTCAAAGGGATGTTAAGAAGCATTTCTTCAGCCACAGAGTAGTCAGGAAGTGGAATAGTCTAGAGAAAGATATAGTGGAGGCAGGAACCATACATAGTTTTAAGACGAGGTATGATAAAGCTCATGGAGCAGGGAGAGCAGAGACCCAGTAGCGGACAGCGAAGAGGCGGGGCCAGGAGCTGAGTCTCGACCCTGCAACCACAATTAGGTGAGTACATACACATACACACACATATATACATACACATACATAGTTTTAGGACAAGGTATGATAAAGCTCATGGAGCAGGGAGAGCAGAGACCCAGTAGCGGACAGCGAAGAGGCGAGGCCAGGAGCTGAGTCTCGACCCTGCAACCACAATTAGGTGAGTACAATTAGGTGAGTACACACACACGCCATACAACAGGCCCAGTTTTCAATCGACATGTGCATAGGACAAAATGGTAATTAATACACATACATACACACACACACACACACATGAGGATCGGAGAAGGGCAAAGAAGACCGCTGACAGAGTACAAGCTAGGCGGACAAAGGCTACAAACCTCGGCAAGGAGAAAGACCTTGGAGTGGGGTATAACGCCTAGCCGTCTCCGGAGGCACACATCAACCAGATAACTGCGGCAGCATATGGGCGTCTGGCAAACCTTAGATTAGCGTTCCGTTACCTTAACAAGGAATCGTTCAAGACACTGTATACCGTGTACGTCAGGCCCATACTAGAATATGCAGCACCAGTCTGGAACCCACACCTGGTCAAGCACGTAAGGAAACTAGAGAAAGTGCAAAGGTTTGCGACAAGGTTAGTTCCACAACTCAGGGTCTGTCTTATGAAGAAAGGTTGAGGAAATAGGACTAACAACACTGGAGGAAAGAAGGGTCAGAGGAGACATGATAACGACATACAAAATACTGCGGGGAATTGACAAGGTAGATAGTGACAGGTTGTTTCAGAGAGGGAACACAGAAACAAGGGGACACAACTGGAAGCTGAAGACTCAGATGAGTCAAAGGGATGTCAGGAAACATTTCTTCAGCCACAGAGTAGTCAGGAAGTGGAATGGACTAGAGAAAGATATAGTGGAGGCAGGAACCATACATAGTTTTAAGACAAGGTATGATAAAGCTCATGGAGCAGGGAGAGCAGAGACCCAGTAGCAGACAGCGAAGAGGCGGGGCCAGGAGCTGAGACTCGACCCCTGCAACCACAATTAGGTGAGTACAATTAGGTGAGTACACACACACACGTGGCAATGCTTTATTTACAGGGAGCAAAGTCAGGGTATTTTTCCAGAATGGTCTGTAATATACCACTGTGGATAAAATACTTTGACATATCTTGTGGAAACTTTTTGAGTCACTCAGTTCCACAGGGTAAGTGAGCCTGTAAACAGCCTATTCTGAGACCCTTTCAAACTGCGCGGCACTACGGTGCTGCCATCTATAGGGAAGAGATGCGCCAGAAACATCACGCAAAGAGATAGTCACCCTGTCAGAGTCGCTGTATTCCGTCCCTGTCCGCAATGCGTTCACCGCCCTGGGCAGCGACACGCTTGCCGACAGCATGGAAACAGAGTGCCTCGACGCTGGTGTCGAGACTTGAATCGTACCTTCCAGGACGTCGAGTCACACCACCCAGCGTCGAGCCTCTGCAGCCGGGACTCGGAGACCTAGTCGGCCCGTCATGCCTTCACGTTCGGTATGACAGCCCGTGTGGACCTCTAGTTGAGTCCACACTTCATCGGAAGCCTGTTCAGCTTTTCCTTGATACAGGTTCGGTGGTTAACATTGTCCGTTCCACCCTTTTCCGTGACATTGGTCTTCATGCAGCCATGCTAACCAAGCCGTCTGCTATTCAGACATTGCGAGGCGTTTCAGGTAGCCCTCTCACGGTCCGTGGTTGTACAACCTTAGAATTTGCGATCCATGATCACAAGTGGTCAGCAAAGTTCTTAGTCGTTGATGACATCGTCTTCCCAGGCGATTTGCTCATCGGTTTCAAGACCATGGCAGACCTTAAGATCCGTTTAGATCCAGCTAAGTGGAAAGCGGATTTGACGGAGTGGACGCGCCTTCTGGGGTGTACGCTTAGGTTCTACTACCTGCCACTCCGTCTCTGAGTACATCCAGTGCTTGGAATCATTGGAAACCCGTGGTTTCCATCACACATCCTCCATGAGGTCGGCCTCTTGTCCTGACCAACCTCATAAGAGAGCTCGTATCTCGTCACCTCCTGGCCATCAGCGCTCAGTTATCAGTGAAACCCAGTCTGGGGACGCCCATTCTGACCATCACTCTAACTCTCGCGCTGTTGTAGAGGACGACAGTTGTCAAGCCGCAGTCTCCCTGTCGGCAGGCGACTGTCTGACTCGTGTCATGGCATCAGCGAGCAGAGTTACTGCCTGTACAAAGTATGACGTCACTTTGTCGGCTAATTTGCTCACTCCTGTTACGGTGTTGTGACCAGAGCTTTCGAAGGAGATCACGTGCTAGTCGACAACGACACGTGCAGAGTCAAGGGCCTCTCCTTGAGACGTCCTTGCACACTGTGCGTCGTGGTAAGTTGCAAGTCCTTGTCGGTAACTTGCACAGTCGAGAATTCCTTCACTTGTCGACCTCGTCAGATTCCCTCTCCCGGTGAGAGTGGAGGGCGAAATCCCAGCTGACGTTCTTGTAAGTGCAGTCCTCCCAGGTGAGTCTGCTCCTAATTCTTCCGTCACCCGGCCAGTGCAGGAAGATGATCTAGCCATGACAGACTACCCGGAAGAAGTTCCACAACTTCTCCAGGTTCTCAATCTTGCGCGCACTGCCGTCGCGTTAGATGGCGAGTCCATTTGTCTGATCCGCTTATTTCTCACCATATTCCGCTTGATAAAGGTACTAAACCAATTTATGTGCCTGCTTATCGTTTGCCGCATGCGCAAAGAGTTTTTGCTGACGAACTCATTGCAAAGATGCTCTGCGATGGAGTTATCGAGGAGTCCATTTCCCCGTGGAATGCCCCTCTAATCCTAGTTCCCAAGAAAGATGGAACATGGCGTCCTGTTATCGATTACAGGAAACTGAATGCCTGTACAATCCCAGACCGATTTCCATTGCCAGTTCTGAATGACCTGTTACAGAACATTGGCAATAACAAGGTCTTTTCGACTCTTGATCTTCTTCAAGGGTTTTGGCAGATCCCTCTTGATGACCAAAGCAAAGAACTAACCGCGTTCTCTACGCCTACTGGTCATTATCAGTTCAAGAGGATGCCTTTCGGCTTGCGTGGAAGCCCGATCACATTCAGTCGTTTAATGACAACGATTTTCCGTACTCTCCTAGGTGGCACGCTCATGGTCTACCTAGACGATCTCATTGTGATGTCCCAAGATGTTCCTACTCATCTCGTAAAACTTGAGTGGGTACTGGAAAAACTAGCCAAGGCTAATCTTAAGGTGAAGCTTTCAAAATGCCAGTTCCTTAAGCAGGAAATAAAGTTTCTGGGCCACGTAGTGACTCAGAGCGGCATCAAGACAGACGAGTCTAAAATCTCAGCTGTACGAAAGTTCCCTAGACCTACGACGGCAGATACTGTCCACTCCTTCGTAGGCCTAGCCAGATTCTACCGCACTTTCATAGCCGGTTTCTCCACCATAGCTGCACCCTTGACACAGCTCCTTAAGAAAGATGTCCCCTTTGAGTGGATGTGTGACCAAGAAAGAGCTTTCGTCACACTTAAAAATAGGTTAACATCAGCCCCAGTCCTTAGATTCCCTGATTTCACCAAAGCGTTCACCTTGACGACAGATGATAGCAAAGTTGGCATCAGTGCAGTCTTATCGCAGGAATCTAATGGTAAGCAACAGCCAATAGCTTATGCTAGCCATGTCCTTACCAAAGCTGAAGTCAATTACTCTGTGACAGAGCTAGAAGCCTTAGCCATCGTCTGGGCTTTGAACCATTTGAGAGACATTATTTACCAGTATCCTATCAAGATTTACACGGATCATCTGCCGTTATTATCCCTTTTGCAAACAAGAATCTCTAGGAAACATGCTCGGTGGTCTCTCACCTTTAACGACTACAATCCCGAAGTCTGCTATGTACCGGGTAAGCAAAATGTCGTGGCTGACGCCTTGTCGAGGCATATAGCCTTTGTCAGTGCAGACAACTCGTTCTCCGTCGAGGACCTAGAGAGAGCCCAACGGCGGTGTGGTCACCAGTCCTTTGATTCCTAACCAAGGAGGACGTTGGCCCGCAGGTCAAGTCGCCCGTTCCGCTGACAGACTTAGTGGTCAATCAAGGAGTACTGTGTCGTGTAGCTCGACTAGTGGACCCCGGCAGAACCGTACACCAACTGGTGATACCGGAGTCCCTGGTACCCGCGACTCTCAAGTTGATCCACGATGTCCCAGGCACAGCGCACACCCGGGAAGGACCGCAGCATCAAACAGGCTAGAATGAAATATTTCTGGCCTAAGATGGCAGCAAATTGCCAAGTATGTACACCAGTGTGTCGTTTGCTTACAACACAAGGGTACTGTTACGGGTCCCAATCCCATACTGAAGTATCCCATTACAAAGGAGCCCTGGGAGAGAACTTCTGTCGACCTGTTGACGAACTTCTCGACCTCGGAGAAGGTAATAAACACCTGCTTGTAATGGTAGATAACTTGACGCGGTACTGCGAGTTAGTACCCATCCCTGACAAAACGGCCGAGACAGTCGCAAATGCTTTCCATGAGCATATCGTTCTCCGTCATACCTGCCCACGTGTTCTCCTGTCAGACAATGGGTCGGAGTTCATAAATGCCACAATGAAGGATCTTTGTTCCAGGTTTGACATTCACCAAGCACCAGTAGCTCCACGTCACCCTGCGAGTAATGGTTTTGCTGAACGTACAAACCGCAAAGTCCTTGTTGTGCTCAGAGTAACCATTAATCCAAGTTGTACTACATGGGATGAGGCTATTCCAGATGTTCAGTGTACATTGAACTCTTCCCTCAACAGCTCGATTGGCGAGACACCCCATTTTGCCTTGTACGGCTATGATAAGCGTTTACCGTACGAAATCCTGTTTGCTCCACCTAGTCCAACTTATGACACCGATAACACCGGTATAGTTAAGATGCGGACCACACAGCTTGTCTTCCAGCGAGTATGTGAGAACCTAATAAAAGCCACAGATAGGTTCACATCTGATCGCAACGCCCACGCTAAGGAAAGTAAGCTGGAACCAGGTTGCAAAGTTATGTTGCTCAACCCGACGCCGATCCCTGGTATGCATAAACTTGTCCCCAAGTTTGTCGGTTCTTACCGTGTCCTACGACAGCTCCGCGGCAATAAGTTCGAGATTTTAGATTTTACCACCGAAGTGGCTAGTTTATTGTGCACCCCATATCCATCCTGTGGACGGTAGCGCAAGAGCATATGGATACACAAAGGCCTAGGCACTAGGCCCCAAAGGGTTAACAATTGTACATTTGGGTTTATATCTACATTTCAATTATCTGTTACAAGCAAATTTAGGAAATTTGCTTAGTACAACTGGCATCTTATTTCATGAATAAGATATCATGACATGTCACATAGGTTATTATACTGTCTATCTCTACATTCCTCAATAAGTGGACAATTAAGCACATAGTGTTCAAGACAGTGGCCATATGCCTGATCACATAATTTGCATTTAGTTTGATCATCATCTATGTCTCCCAAACTGTCAGAAGTACTTGAAGCCAAGCCTAAGCCTGGCCACTACAACATCAGTCAGTCTGTTCACATTGCAAGTTGCTCCACAAACATGCCCATCTGTGCTCGCATTATCATGAGCACAGATAGACACGTTCATGGAAATTAATTTGGATTTATATCTACAGTTCACTTATCTGTTACAAGCAAATTTAGGAAATTTGCTTAGTATAAGTGGTATCATACCTTCACTAATAAGATATCTTGACATGTCACATAGGTTATTATACTGTCTATCTCTATATTCCTCAATAAAATCAGCAATGGATTGTGAAAACATGCAATTACATTAAGTTTTACAACCTGCATGAATTGTATCACTGTAGGCAACAAGAGCATTTCACCCCTCCATGGAAGATGTGTTCATTTAATATCACATACCTGCAAGTCCCTCCCAAGAAGCTCATTGCTAGTAATCCCTTCCTTAAATCACTTGTTAAAGCAACTGCTCAAGAAGAAATTTCTCGCCTAGCTGGTAGTAATAAGTTATCTCAAGTTATATACACTGATGGATCTAAACAGGAGTCTTCTGGCAGGGCTGCATCTACTCTGGTTGCCACCTCCCTAGTTAAGAACAATAATAATTTTTTGAACTAGGCATAAGAATTAACAACTGGGCGTCAACACTGCAAACTGAATTGTTTGCAATCCTAATGGCACTAAAGCTAACTTATGACACTGAGCTTGACTCTATCATCATTACTGATTCTATGTCATCATTGAAGGCTCTTGACTCATATAATGACTCTAACAGCATGCTCATTGGAGAAGCCAGGTATAGATACTCAAAACTCCGAGACAAAGGAATTAATGTACATTTGCTATGGATTCCGTCACATTGGATTACTCCTTCATGATAAAGTTGATATGTTAGCCAAGAAGAGCACCCATAAGGAGAATGTAGAATATAACTTTGGTATATCTGTGTCTAGCAATAGGAATAATATTAGGAGAAATAAATAATGAAAATGATAGCTATAGGAATGCAGTTAGGAGCCTGAGTAGATCTATAACCCACTATGATAACATGAACGTAGATAAGTATGTTTATGGAGCAACTTGCAATGTGAACAGACTGACTGATGTTGTAGTGGCCAGGCTTAGGCTTGGCTACAAGTACTTCTGGCAGTTTGGGAGATACACAGATGATGATCAAACTAAATGCAAATTATGTGAATAAGTTCGAGGTGAGGGAGATAGCTACCGGAACTATCCGAGAAGCTCACCTTGACCACATGAAGTATATTGATCATGTGCAAGCCGAAGCAGAGCTGGAATCGCGCGCATTACAAAGCCACAATCAGACTCAAACTAGTGACAACCTGTCTAGTTCTTCACCCGCTACCACTACGACAGATGACAGTCCTGTAAGGCTCCATACTTATGGCCTGAGACCCAGGACAGCAGTACATTTCTGTGACATTGACATACACCCGATGGCATGGTGGCTAGCGCTCTTGCTTCACGCACGGAGGGCCCGGGTTCAATTCCCGGCGGGGCCGAAACATTTCGAAGTGTTTCGTTACACACACACACACACACACATATACATACAACGGGCCTAGTGTCTAATCGACATGTGCCTAGGACAAAATGGTAACTAACTAACCTACTGACTTGTCCGACTCCTACGCTAGCTACGCTAATTGTTTGCTTGCAGAAATGGGGATTAATGCACATACATTGTATAGTTAGTAAATAATGGAGTCAGGGTGGACAACACCATGTAAATATGTAAAATTTATTCTAGCAGGGTACCCGTAGTATAATGAATTCCATGGAAATAATGTTATTGTGAGTATGTGCACCCAGTGTGTCTTGTAAAACCTGTATAAAGGTAAGGGCAGTATCGCCCTTCTGAGTTAAATGTCACACCATCAATTACACAACCCAGGGCGGCACGGGTTTAGAGCAGGTCGCTCCTATCTGTCCCAACTACTGGACCACCACGACCAGGTTCTAGATGCTCTAGAAGACAAACAGAATGCAGATGTTATATACACAGACTTTGCAAAAGCCTTTGACAAGTGTGACCATGGTGTAATAGCACACAAAATGCGTGATAAAGGAATAACAGGAAAAGTTGGTAGCTGGATCTATAATTTCCTAACAAGTAGAACACAAAGAGTAGTAGTCAACAGAGTAAAGTCTGAGGCAGCTAATGTGAAAAGCTCTGTTCCACAAGGCACAGTACTCGCTCCCATCCTGTTCCTCATCCTCATATCGGACATAGACAGGGATATAAGCCACAGTGCCATGTCTTCCTTTGCAGATGACACCCGAATCTGTATGACAGTGTCCACCGTTGAAGACACTGCAAGACTCCAAGCAGACATAAACCAAATCTTTAAATGGGCTGCAGAAAACAATATGAAGTTCAATGATGAGAAATTTCAATTACTCAGATACGGAAAACGTGAGAAATTAAAATCTCATCGGAGTACAAAACTAATTCCAACCACACAATAGAGTGAAAAACTAATGTCAAAGACCTGGGAGTGATCATGTCAGAGGATCTCACCTTCAAGGACCATAACACCGTAGCAATCGCATCTGCTAGAAAAATGACAGGATGGATAATGAGAACCTTCAAAACCAGGGATGCCAAGCCCATATTGACACTTTACAAATCGCTTGTTCTATCTAGGCTGGAATATTGCTGCACACTAACTGCACCTTTCATGGCAGGTGAAATTGCTGACCTTGAAAATGTGCAGAGAACCTTCACGGCACGCATAACTGCGATAAACCACCTCAATTACTGGGAACGCTTGAAGTTTCTAAACCTGTACTCCCTAGAACGCAGGCGGGAGAGATACATTGTTATATACACGTGGAAAATTCTCGAGGGATTAGTACCAAACTTGCACACAAAAATCACTCCCTACAAAAGCAGGGGTGCCACTAGCACGTTGAGGGACAACACAATAAGTGTCAGGGGCCCAAGATTGTTCAACTGCCTCCCAGCATACATAAGGGGGATTACCAACAAACCCCTGGCTGTCTTCAAGCAGGCACTGGACAGACACCTAAAGTCGGTACCTGACCAGCCAGGCTGTGGCTCGTACGTTGGACCGCGTGCGGCCAGCAGTAACAGCCTGGTTGATCAGGCTCTGGTCCAACATGAGGCCTGATCACAGACCGGGCCATGGAGGCGTTGACCCCTGGAATTCTCTCCAGGTAAACTCCAGGTAAACGCCTTAGGAAATGCTACTGTCAGTCATTGTTTGCAGATGTGAGGATGGTACAGCACTCAAGGATGTGCAGTCAAGTTGATGCCTAGCCCTGTGGACAACCTGTATATAGAAGAATTTAGTCCCTGTGCCAATATCGGCTTGTTCTGTCCTCCGTCCAGCTGTACGAGCAGGCCGATTTTCTCTTCCCCGACCCTCGAAGCGGGAGAGTTTTTTTTCCGGCTCGCACCGGCAATGTTCTGATTTTATATGTAAATGTCAGGTGACCGGAAGCCAGTTTCCCCTGGGTAACCATTGCTTGTTTGCTCGTTTACACGTTCGTGCCTGCCAGTATTGTCGTGTCGAGACGACACGCGGTAGGTGGCCGAGCGGATGTAAACAGCCTATTCTGAGACCCTTTCAAACTGCGTGGCACTACGGTGCTGCCATCTATAGGCCTATCAAGGTCAGGCTGGCCAGCCATGTTTCTTCCTCACTCTGGCGGCCTATCTACCCAAAACAGGTCCTACCCTAGCTGGCTCCCGGGTCCCCTCACGCTCTGCCCTCGTGTATACCTACACCTTTCCATTAATAAGCTGAGTCTAGTCATCGGCCGTATCTCTACACCTACGCTACCATTCTACTTCACTAGACGTAAGAAGTAAGCCAAGAGTAGTAATAACAAGCCGTTTGGAGCCTTAATCGTACCACGAATCGGTTCTCGGAGTTCATGAACCCACACACAAAACCAAAACAAACCCACACATTCAAGTTGGCGGAGGTAACAATTGTGTACATACTAATTGATAGATTTATGCTCCTAGGAAGGTCTAGGCAAGTTTGTACAGTTAGTAACTAATATTAGGATTATTAAAGGCAACGTTAGATATTAAAAATGTAGTTCTAACCCCTTGACATAGGTAGTTTAGGGCCCAAATAGACAAACATTGGGTTATATAGGCCAAAGAGAAATGGCAATCCCTTGCGGAGGTCAAGCAGTGTGAGACTCACGACACATGACCTGCGTTCTTACCAGATCAGACTTCAAGGAGTGAACAAGTGCTGCGACCAGTGCAGCATCCCCACGTGACTTCCATCTGTCCCGGGGGCACAGAAGAGATATCCCAAAGTACTGAGGATATCTTACTCCATCCAGACCCAATACAGTAGGACCTTACCTCTTTTCTTCTCAGTATCTGGCCAGTTTTCTGGGGGAAATGTGTGTAGGTTTTGTTGTGGGTCTCTCGTGTGGTCGGACGCATTTTAGCAGGTACCAGCGTCCCATCGTTGAGTAAAAGTCTGGAAGCTAGTGTCCCTTACTGTTTAGATATTGCTTGAAGGATATACCCTAGAGCTGGGGATTCTGAGTTAATACAAGACACTAATACCACTTAATTTGCAGATTAGGCTCTTCCCTACACATGGTGTTTGGAGGGGGTTATAGCTTTGGAAGACAAAAAGACACATTTCCACTCTATCAAGTAAGTTAAACCCTTTCATAATCGTGCATGTAGTGGGGAATTCTTTCGGCTGCAGTTAGCTAGAAATTTGTCCCATAGCCACTTGTAAGTCTGAGAGAAGTGTCTCAGAGTGTCGGTGTCAACAGTGCTTGCTCAGAGTGCAGCTTACAAGAAGGCAGTCCCAAGACAAGTTTTTATATGGTCCTTCTAACCGAGATGTGGAATAACTAGGTTAAGCAGACAGATTAGTTTTAATTAGCTAGGCCACAGTTAATGTACCAGGCATTATCAAAGTTAGGTTAAGTTAGCACACCTAGGCCCAAAGACTTACACAGGCTAGGTTAAGTTAACTACTCAGAAGTTATTTATTTACAGTGATTACAAGTAAGCCAGGGTAGGAAACTTGTATATTTAATTACTTAGTGAATTGCAAGGCAGCCACAGTTAGGGTAGGCCTTTGCAATATTTATAACAGTTATAACAGCTAGGTCAGATTTAACCTAGTTATCATTTACCTTGATTGCAAGCTAGATTCAGGCTAGTTGCACACTAATTTCAACAGTTATAAAGTTAGGCAAGGAGTTACCTTCTCCAACTAACTACAATAATTAAAAAAGCTAGGCTCAGTTAAGCCAAGCTAATCACACAATATTATTTATTTACTGTTTATAAGTTGAATTACTGAATTTATTTTGTGTTAACCAAGTGAATTTAATTTGCAAAGACTACATATTTTTACTGTGTGAATTTATTGTATTTGATTCATTTAATTTGTGATTTGCTAGCTTAAGTCCTGTAATTATTTACTGAGGTGTACAGGGAATTGCTAGGTTAAGCTTTCATAACAATATACATTTTAGTTGGGTTTGAGGGCTAACAGTGTACATTTTAATTGAGTCAAGTCAATATATGTAAAGAAAGTCGTCAAGCTTGTTGAGGAGCTTTGGGAATCACTTATTCTCACCTAATACCGTGTCGTGCTGTGGGGTGGGCTAATTAAAGTATAAATTAGTGACAAACTCTTAACTGAACCAAACAATGACGGAGGAGAATCAGAAAGTACCTGTCCCAGCTCTAATCCAGCTAAAGCGATCTATGAACGCCCACAAGGGACGCATAATCAAGGCATGTAGGGAGTGCCGAGATATCAGACAAACCGAAGATGTAGACTGTCAAGATCTAGGAAAGTGCTTAGAGCTTTTAGATGGAAAGCTAGGAGCCTTTGAGACAGCCTATCTACGTTATGAGGCAGAAGCCTATGCATCAGGTGAGTCTGAGGAAATTGTTGAAGCAGTTCAGGAGGAATACGACGAACACACGGCTGAATGTAAAGTGGAGATGAGGCTCTGCAAAAAGTTAGTGAAAACATTGAAGACTGATATAGCAGAGGCAACAAATAATAGTACAGGGCGCACAGGCCACCACAGTCCTCCTATAGTGTTACCCAGATTGCCTACATTGAATTTACCAATGTTCGACGGAACCTTGACAGAGTACATTGCTTTCTGGGATCAGTTTAAATCCCAGATAGATGACAGGGATGATTTGTCAGATGCCACCAAACTACAGTACTTACGTTCACAGCTCAAGGGTAAAGCCCTGGACTTGGTACGGCATTACCAAACCACTGATATTAATTATCAACATGCCAAGGATCAACTAAAGAATGCGTATGGCAACACAGAGGAGATAATGATAGCTATATTTTATCGATTGTCCGATCTTGAGGTTTGCCGTCATGACCGTCAGAGCTTAAAGAAGTTCTGAATCGAAGTTATGAGCTTGACAAATAGTCTGAAAGATTTACATGATTGGGGTGGATCGGAATGGATGGTCAGTCAGACGATTCAGAGGAAACTAGCTAGCATTACAGTACATGAGTTACATTTGAAGTATAGGACTAACCGGTTCACAGTACAACAGATTGTTGAGGGGTTGGGCGATATCGTGATTCACCTGAGTATAGGTGAGAGAGAAGAGTCACCGCCATCATCACATAAACAAACAGTTAGTTACTCAGAAAACTCGGGAGATCAATTTAAAGCTCATAAAACTAACGTTGGGGTGTACTATGGCAAAGAAGTGTCTAAGACAAGGACCTCTAAGCAGACCCTCAGAGACACTCGTACCAGAATATGCGTGTTCTGCGAAGGCGAACATACTAGCACGAGTTGCTCTCGGTATGCAACACTGAGCAGTAGGCGGCAGAGACTAAAGGAGTTACAGCTATGCTTAAGGTGTTGTGGGGGACATGAGACAGAAGATTGCCAGTCACATCTTTGGGAGTGCTATAACTGCCGGAAAGGTAAGCACCATACTGCACTATGTCCCAATAATTTAAGGGAACCCCAGGCTAGTAGGGACGTTTCTCCAGTAGAGAAAGAAAGTGAGTCCGAGCCTGAAGTGGTAGCCAGCGTGATTAGTGTGGGCAAAGTCTCTAATCTGAGGCAGAATCACAGAGTTGCTGCCCTTCCTACAGTCATGGCAGGGGTTGTGAACGGGAACAGATCCGAAACAACCCGATTATTCTTTGACTCGACTCGGGAGCACAAGTGTCCATGATAACAGAGAAGTTGGTGGCTAAGTTAAAGTTGAAGGCCACCGACAAAGTTAATGCGACATTGGGAGGTGCTATAAGTCAGGGCCCACCCAAGTCTTACGATGTTGTGGATGTCACTGTTAAATTGGGTGGACATCGCAGAAATATTACAGCTTTGGTAGTAAAGACGTTACCTGCGGCTATTATGACCAGAGGTCTTGCAGCAGCAACCAAGAGATTGAAAGACCTTGGTGTGAAGCTGGCAGACCAGGACATTACCATTGACACAGTCAGAAATGTAGGTATACTGGTGGGAGCCAACTATCTAGAGGACTTCCTGTCTAAACGACGGACTGTTAAGGAAGGAATTGGTTTATACAGATCCCCAGTAGGATATATCATCGGTGGCAGAATTCCAAATGAATTCCCTGCAACGTCAGAGAGGGGGGAAGCTGACACCACGATAGCTGGGGGAGTAGTGATAATGAATATTAGTGTACACGATGAACCGCCAAGTAAGCCAAACCAAGTACGGAGTGACGGACACTCAGCCACCTTGGGGAGATGCTTTTATGGGGTACCTAAAGAGGGAGATAGATTGTCATTAAACCCAGGGAACCTCGTATCAGTGGGAAGAAGGGCTACCAGGGCATATGGGCCACTGGGTGGGAAAGTACGAAGCTGCTCAGACAAGGCTAGACGTGTGAAAGACATTAAAGTTAAAGGGAAGGGTGTTAATACCACCAGAACCCACAAGTTTACACCCCCAGCGGTCTACACGGCGGAAACTGGACAGTCGGAGTTAGACCAGAGTCTGCTCGACGAGAGTGACCGGACGGCACTCGTGTCCAGGGCCCACTGTAAGGGCTTACGGAAGGTGAACTCGATGTAGACTTATCGTCTACCTTCGCCGGCGGAAGGATGTGGAAACTTTTTGAGTCACTCAGTTCCACAGGGTAAGTGAGCAGTTTGGAGCATTAATCGTACCACAAATTGGTCCTCGGAGTTCATGAACCCACACACCCAAACAAAACAAACCCACACATTCAAGTTGGCGGAGGTAACAATTGTGTACATACTAATTGATAGATTTATGCTCCTAGGAAGAACTAGGCAAGTTTGTACAGTTAGTAACTAATATTAGGATTATTAAGGCAACCTTAGATATTAAAAATGTAGTTCTAACATCTTGACATAGGTAGTTTAGGGCCCAAATAGACGAACATTGGGTTATATAGGCCAAAGAGAAATGGCAATCCCTTGCGGAGGTCAAGCAGTGTGAGACTCACGACGCATGACCTGCGTTCTTACCAGATCAGACTTCAAGGAGTGAACACGTGCTGCGACCAGTGCAGCATCCCCACGTGACTTCCATCTGTCCCAGGGGCACGGAAGAGATATCCCGAAGTACTGAGGATATCTTACTCCATCCAGACCCAATACAGTAGGACCTTACCTTTTTTCTTCTCAGTATCTGGCCAGTTTTCTGGGGGAAACGTGTGTAGGTTTTGTTGTGGGTCTCTCGTGCGGTCGGACGCATTTTAGCAGGTACCAGCGTCCCATCGTTGAGTAAAAGTCTGGAAGCTAGTGTCCCTTACTGTTTAGATATTGCTTGGAGGATATACCCTAGAGCTGGGGATTCTGAGTTAATACAAGACACTAATACCACTTAATTTGCAGATTAGGCTCTTCCCTACACATGGTGTTTGGAGGGGGTTATAGCTTAGGAAGACAAGGAGACACATTTCCACTCCATCAAGTAAGTTAAACCCTTTCATAATCGTGCATGTAGTGGGGAATTCTTTCGGCTGCAGTTAGCTAGAAATTTGTCCCATAGCCACTTGTAAGTCTGAGAGAAGTGTCTCAGAGTGTCGGTGTCAACAGTGCTTGCTCAGAGTGCAGCTTACAAGAAGGCAGTCCCAAGACAAGTTTTTATATATCTTGAACATTTCTGAGTGAGTTGTCTCTGAATTCATTAATTTTATCGCACTCCAGTACATAATGACGCAGGGTGTGACAATAATCCAACTGGCAAAGTTTACATTTTGTTTGGTCTACATCTGGTGGTGGTGATTTAACCTGCCAAAGATACTTGTAACCCAGCCGGAGGCGGGCGGTGGTGACATCCAAGAGCCTGCTTATTTTGTTGGATGCACCATAGACATGTGGCTCCTCCTGCATGATAGAATGATGATAGATGGACTGACTGGTGTCAATCTCCCTGAGTCTTAAGTCAACAAAATTCAGTTGAAGTTCTTTTCGTATTATTGTTCTCAAACTGCTAACTGACAAGCCAAGATTGTAATCTACCCCATCTTTGAAAGCATAAAACTTAGCCAATTTATCAGTTCTATCATGCATCTGAAGACCAATGTGAGATGGAATCCACAGCATGTGCACTCTGACTCTACTATCAACAATCCTACCATACCTGTGTCTGGCTTCTGACACAAGCATGCTACAAGTTATACTTGATGAGTTGAGAGCATTTATGGATGACAGAGAATCAGTTACAATTAGAGAGTCAACCTTAGATACATGGACGCATTTGAGTGCAAGGAGTATGGCAAACAGTTCTCTCAATGTTGACAAAACCTATTTCATTCAGTTTGGGAACAGAGCTACAAAGTTCAACTTAACATAATGATAAACGGATCACTTGTCACAAAACTCACAGAGGGAAAATTCTTAGGAATCCACCTTGACAGGGGCCTCAAATTTCAGACACATATACAACAAATTTCCAAGAAAGTCTCCAAGACCGTAGGAATACTATCCAAGATAAGGTACTATGTTCCACAACCAGCTCTCCTTTCCCTTTATCACTCACTCATTTACCCCTGTCTCACCTATGGAATCTGTGCATGAGGCTCAACAACAATAAATCATCTCAAACCATTAATAACACAGTCCGAATGATAACAAATTCCCATTCTAGACAACATACTCCACCTATATTCAAAAGTCTGAACTTACTCACCATACAAGACATCCATACTTTTTACAGTGCCTATTACATACATAAAACACTAAACTCAAATATTAACCCACAACTCAAAATTCTCCTAACCAACCTTAACAGGACACATGAACATAACACAAAGCACAGATCACTATTCGATGTTCCCCGCGTCCACCTCACACTATGCAAAAATGCAATGCACATTAAAGGCCCAAAAATTTGAAATTTATTACCTATGATTACCAAAGAAACCCGATCTGTATATCAATTCAAAACTCCTAAAAAAACCGCCTACTCGCCCAGAACTAAATACCCACTACTTTATATTACCTACAAAGTTATTAAATAACTTTACACTGCCTCAAAATAACATTATTCACAGTGTTACTTCCCTAGCCTCAAAACCACTTACATAATTGCTCAAAGAAAAATAATTTATCAAACTTAATCTAGTACAAATGTTGAAACTTACACCTCATAATGTATAAACCTGTTATATCTCATAATGTATAAACCTGTTATATCTCATAATGTATAAACCTGTTATATCTCATAATGTATAAACCTGTTATATCTCATAATGTATAAACCTGTTATAATTAATACAACCTAATATAAAGAAATCCATTCTCATGTACCCTTGTGCTCCTTGTAACTCATCTAATGACCATATAAACTGTTATTGCAACACAAATTATTGATTTAATTTGTTTAATCTGATTTAATAATTTTATTATGTAGACCATGGCAAAATCAGGGTAGCCACAGCCACTCCGGAGAGAGAGGTTTTTTAGTGCCAGGAAGGAAAAAAAGCTGGCAGGAAATGACAGAAATTGTACACCAACTGCAATCATTTCTGGAGTGGAATCACAGTCAGTGGCCTCCACTCCATTACAACAGAGTCACTTATATGTTCAGAACTACTAAATGCCTCAAATGATGTAGTTGAAGTATTAGCAATAAAGGTCGAGAATCAAAACCTGGTCATTGTGGTTGTCTACAAGCCCCCGGATGCAACGTCCCAACAATTCCAGGAACAGCTTCTGAAAATTGACCACTGTCTGGAAAATCTTCCAGCTCCTGCCCCCAACATCTTGCTACTGGAGGATTTCAACCTAAGGCACCTAAAATGGAGGAACATTGCAAACAATGTGGTAGCAGAGATAACACCAGGAGGCAGCTCAGATGAAAATTCACACATGCATGAACTTTTAAATCTCTGCACCAAGTTCACCTTAAACCAGCAAATAGTAGAGCCCACAAGATTAGAGAATACGCTGGACCTCATCTTCACCAACAATGA
Organism: Cherax destructor; assembly: GCA_009830355.1. NCBI lineage: Eukaryota > Metazoa > Arthropoda > Malacostraca > Decapoda > Parastacidae > Cherax > Cherax destructor. Next base: position 5,990 of record WNWK01027622.1, on the reverse strand, counting down.
TGATCTGATACGTACGATCTGATACGTAAGGAAACTAGAGAAAGTGCAAAGGTTTGCGACAAGGTTAGTTCCACAACTCAGGGGTCTGTCTTATGAAGAAAGGTTGAGGGAAATAGGACTAACAACACTGGAGGAAAGAAGGGTCAGAGGAGACATGATAACGACATACAAAATACTGCGGGGAATTGACAAGGTAGATAGTGACAGGTTGTTTCAGAGAGGGAACACAGAAACAAGGGGACACAACTGGAAGCTGAAGACTCAGATGAGTCAAAGGGATGTCAGGAAACATTTCTTCAGCCACAGAGTAGTCAGGAAGTGGAATGGACTAGAGAAAGATATAGTGGAGGCAGGAACCATACATAGTTTTAAGACAAGGTATGATAAAGCTCATGGAGCAGGGAGAGCAGAGACCCAGTAGCAGACAGCGAAGAGGCGGGGCCAGGAGCTGAGACTCGACCCCTGCAACCACAATTAGGTGAGTACGAAATGTCATCATATCAAAAACAATATACTCAGATCACAACATAATAGAGGTCCAGACATGTATGAGGGGAGCCCCAGATCAACAAAATGTGATCAGCCGCTAGGGAGCTTTCTCCAAATTCAACTTCAATAACAAAAACATAAGGTGGGACCAAGTAAACCAAGTCCTAAATGATATAAACTGGGAAGATTGCCTAAGCATCACGGATCCCAACCTATGTCTAGAACAAATTAACTCTGTGGTACTTGAGGTTTGCTCAAGGCAAATTCCCTTAAGGAAAAGGAGGAGAAGATGCAAACTAGAAAGAGAGAGGCACTCCCTATACAGGCGAAGGCAAAGAATAACGGAGCGGCTACAGGAGGCCAATATCTCTGAAATACGTAGGGAGACACTAGTCAGAGAAATAGCAAACATCGAATTAAAACTAAAGGAATCCTACAGGAATCAAGAGACACGGGAAGAACTAAAAGCCATAAATGAAATTGAAAGAAACCCTAAGTATTTCTTTTCCTATGCAAAATCAAAGTCGAGAACAACAACCAGTATTGGGCCCCTACTTAAACGGGATGGGTCCTACACAGATGACAGCAAGGAAATGAGTGAGTTACTTAAATCCCAGTATGACTCAGTTTTTAGTGTGCCACTAACCAGACTGAAAATCGAAAACCTAAATGAATTTTTTTATGAGAGTGCCACAGAACTTGACAGACGCATGCCTTTCTGACATCACCACGACGCCAAATGACTTCGAAAAGGCAATAAATGACATGCCCATGCACTCCGCTCCAGGCCCAGACTCATGGAACTCCGTGTTCATCAAGAACTGCAAGAAGCCCCTATCACATGCTTTTAACATCCTATGGAGAGGGAGCATGGACACTGGGATCGTCCCGCAGCTACTAAAAACAACAGACATAACCCCGCTTCACAAAGGGGGTACTAAAGCAATAGCAAAGAACTACAGACCAATTGCGCTAACGTCCCATATCATAAAAATCTTTGAAAGGGTTCTAAGAAGCAAGATCGCCACCCATCTTGATACCCATCAATTGCACAACCCAGGACAGCATGGGTTTAGAGCAGGCCGCTCCTGTCTGTCCCAACTACTGGACCACTACGACAAGGTCCTGGATGCTCTAGAAGATAAACAGAATGCAGATGTTATATACACAGATTTTGCAAAAGCCTTTGACAAGTGTGACCATGGTGTAATAGCAAACAAAATGCGTGATAAAGGAATAACAGGAAAAGTTGGTAGATGGATCTATAATTTCCTAACATGTAGAACACAAAGAGTAGTAGTCAACAGAGTAAAGTCTGAGGCAGCTACTGTGAAAAGCTCTGTTCCACAAGGCACAGTACTTGCTCCCATGCTATTCCTCATCCTCATATCAGACATTGACAGGGATATAAGCCACAGTGCTGTGTCTTCCTTTGCAGATGACACCCGAATCTGTATGAAAGTGTCCACCGTTGAAGACACTGCAAGACTCCAAGCAGACATAAACCAAATCTTTAAATGGGCTGCAGAAAACAATATGAAGTTCAATGATGAGAAATTTCAATTACTCAGATACGGAAAACGTGAAGAAATTAAAATCTCATCGGAGTACAAAACTAATTCCAACCACACAATAGAGCGAAAAACTAATGTCAAAGACCTGGGAGTGATCATGTCAGAGGATCTCACCTTCAAGGACCATAACAATGTAGCAATTGCATCTGCTCGAAAAATGACAGGATGGATAATGAGAACCTTCAAAACCAGGGATGCCAAGCCCATGTTGACACTTTACAGATCCCTTGTTCTATCTAGGCTGGAATATTGCTGCACACTAACTGCACCTTTCAAGGCGGGTGAAATTGCTGACCTTGAAAATGTGCAGAGAAGCTTCACCGCACGCATAAGTGCGATAAACCACCTCAACTACTGGGAACGCTTGAAGTTCCTAAACCTGTACTCTCTAGAACGCAGGCGGGAGAGATACATTATTATATACACATGGAAAATTCTCGAGGGCTTAGTACCAAACTTGCACACAAAAATCACTCCCTACGAAAGCAAAAGACTCGGCAGGCGATGTAACATCCCCCCAATGAAGAGCTGGGGTGCCACTAGCACGTTGAGGGACAACACAATAAGTGTCAGGGGCCCAAGATTGTTCAACTGCCTCCCAGCATACATCAGGGGGATTACCAACAAATCCCTGGCTGTCTTCAAGCAGGCACTGGACAGGCACCTAAAGTCGGTACCTGACCAGCCAGGCTGTGGTTCGTACGTTGGACTGCGTGCGGCCAGCAGTAACAGCCTGGTTGATCAGGCTCTGGTCCAACAGGAGGCCTGGTCACAGACCGGGCCGCAGGGGCGTTGACCCCTGGAATTCTCTCCAGGTACACTCCAGGTAGATATATAAAATTGTAAATGATCCAAAATTATAGAACTATTGTTTCAAAAATGTAATGTTCAGACTATGTTCAAATTTCATAGCTTAAATACTCAACTATACTTATATTGTAAACTGTTTACTATAATTCTTACCATTTAGTTTTAAGTTAATTTTAAGTCTGCCCACAATGCTCTGCATATTAGGGGCTTTTGGCATGTACACCTCATGTAATCTCATAACTCATTGTAATTCTTTGTATCTTGTCACAATAAACTATTATTATTATTATTATTATCATATCTTATTAATATCATCATATTGTAATTTGAACAATGTATTATCATCATATTGTAATTTGAACGATCTAATATTTAAATAAAACAAACTCAATCAATTTCTCTAATATTATGTACATAGTCTATAAGTCATTAGATTAAGCTGCCCCTAATGCCATGGCATGTCAGTGGCTCTCCTTGCACTTCAGTTTATGATTGTAATTACAAAACCTATGTAAACTAGCAATGAAATAAATATTTGAATTTGAATAACATGGGGAAGCTGGGCGCGACACAGCGTAAGCTGTCAGTGGCCCTGATAAACCCCAACAAACAACACAACACAAAGTGTACTTGTCTGGAACCTGGATAAGCTATAAGTATATTTCAAGGAACAAAACGCCCGTCCTGCACCTTGAAGGTTAACAAAGCACCATCGATACGTTGTTATTAACATAGTTTTAACAACAGTTAACTACAACAAAACAATTGGTACATTATGATAAGATTTGTTCGGATTTTTAACCCGGAGTGTTAACCACCCAGGATAATCTGGGGTAGAGACAGTTAGCCACTCAGGATAATCTGTAGTAGGGAGGGTTAGCCACCCTGGATAACATGTAGTAGGGAGGGTTAGCCATCCAGGATAACCTGTAGTAGGGAGGGTTAGCCACCCTGGATAACCTGTAGTAGGGAGGGTTAGCCACCCTGGATAACCTGTAGTAGGGAGGGTTAGCCACCCTGGATAACCTGTAGTAGGGAGGGTTAGCCACCGTGGATAACCTGTAGTAGGGAGGGTTAGCCACCGTGGATAACCTGTAGTAGGGAGGGTTAGCCACCGTGGATAACCTGTAGTAGGGAGGGTTAGCCACCCAGGGTAACCCAAGAAAGGCAGTGTGTCATCGAGGGACTGTGTCTAATTTCCATTGGGGTCCTCAATCTTGTCCCCCAGGATGCGACCCACACCAATCGACTAACACCCAGGTACCTACTTGCTACTTGTGTGAACGGGACAAAAAGTGTAAGGAAACACACCCAATGTTTCTACCCTTGCCAGGGATCGAACCCAGACATCAGCGTGTGAAGCAACAGCATTGCCTACCAGGCCACATCCACTGCTATTTAAACCTTAAAAGTTAAAACAGCCAAGTAACTCAAATATGTGAAAAGCAGTTACAATAAGAGGAGATATACTATAAATAAGGTAAACTGAATTATTGACATTAACATTAAAGAGAGGATCAGATCACAGTAATAGCTACATAAATGTTAGAGTAAAGGGTTCATGAATGTTACTATAATAGGTACATCTATGTTAGCTGTAAGTTTATTCTAAGTACACATAAATAATAATAATAATGTTTTATTTTGACATGATACATAGTTGTACAAAAGAATATAATAGTTGGGTGTACATGCTAAAAGCCCCTTTGTATGCTTGTAACTTGCAACGAAATAAAAATATTATTATATTATTATTATTATTAGAGCATTGTGGGTAAACTTAATATTAACTTAAGATTAGAAAGGTAATAACAGATTATTATTTGGGTATTGGATATCTGAGTACAGTAATTGCATTTTTAAATTTAGCTTATAAATACGGTTACATAAAATATTATACATACCACCATATGTGTAGATTACTCAGGATAACCCAAAAAAGACTGTATAAAGTAGTTACAATTAAAGGAGATATGCTGGGAATAAGTTAAACTGAGTTATTTACATTAACATTAAAGAGAAGATCAGGTCACAGTAATAAGTAAATGTATGTTAGTTATATAAGATAAAACTATCCTCCCTTTGTGTAGCTACTTTCATTAGGTATCGTTTGGTTCTCTTCTTGAACTGGTTTATGCTATGACTGGCTTTGACATGTGCAGGTAATCTGTTCACCTCCTTTATTGCTGTACAATAAAAGGTATCTGAAGCCTGACCACTTACTTTGGGTACTACAAAGTTGTGTTCCCTTCCCCTAGTACTATAATAATAATAATAATAGTTTATTGTGACATGATACAAAGATGTACAATGGGTTATAAGATTACAAGAGGGTGTACATGCCAAAAGCCCCTAATATGCAGAGCATTGTGGGCAGACTTAAAATTAACTTAGAACTACATGGTAAAAATTATAGTAAACAATTTACAATATAATTACATAGTTGAGTATTTAAGCTATGAAATTTGAACATAATTTGAACATAACATTATTGAAACATAATAGTTTTACAATTTTGAATCATTACATTTTTATAAAATCAAATCAATTATTTGTGTTGCAATAACAGTTTATATGGTCATTAGATGAGTTACCGATGAGAACAGATTTCTTTATTTGGTAATGCTGTAGGAAAAAAGTTAGATTAGGTTGCATTAATTATAACAGGTTTATACATTTATGAGATATAAGTTTCAACATTTGCACTAGATTATGTTTGAGAAAATATTTTTCTTTGAGCAATTATGTAAGGGGTTTTGAGCCTAGGGGAGTAACACAGTGAATAATGTTATTGTGAGGCAGTGGAAAGTTATTTATTAACTATACAGTGGTACCCCGAGTTTATTAACTATACCTGGAGAGAGTTCCAGGGGTCAACGCCCCTGCGGCCCGGTCTGTGACCAGGCCTCATGTTGGATCGGAGCCTGATCAACCAGGCTGTTACTGCTGGCCGCACACAGTCCAACGTACGAACCACAGCCTGGCTGGTCAGGTACCAACTTTAGGTGCCTGTCCAGTGCCTGCTTGAAGACAGCCAGGGGTTTGTTGGTAATCCCCCTGATTCAAATTCAAATTAAAATTCTTTATTTCTAGTAATATACAAAGTGGGGTGTACTT
>WNWK01027621.1:0-26122 GCA_009830355.1 Cherax destructor | reverse complement strand
TTTAATAATATGTTACTATTATGTTACCCCCTACTCATATTATATGTGGTTTAGCGCTTCTATTTGATTATAATAATAATAATAATACTCATATTATAAGTTAATGTCAAAAATGCTCAATGTTATTTTCCTTAAGATAATCTCAATTCCATATTATCATTCAAGAATCTTAACACCTGTGACAATCTAATATCTAATATCATTATATAATAATTTAAACAGTAAAATTTCATCATATTGTAATTTTGAAAATAATTTTTAACTAGAATAAACTCAATAAATTTCTCTAATATATAGTACATAGTTTTTAAGGACTAGAATAAGCTGCCCCTAATGCCATGGCATGTCAGTGGCTCTCCTTGCACTCAATTTACATTGTAACTACCGATACCCATGTAATCTGCAATGAAATAAAATTTGTTTGTTTATTTGTTTGTTTGTTTGTATTAATAATTTTCTAAAAAAAGACCCAATACCTCTATAACATGCATTGCCATAAAAAAAATAAACAGATCACAGCTAAGAGACTGAACAGTACCTGGCTAACACCCAGCATCCTCAAATCCATTAATATAAAGCACCTATATGAAAAACAGTACAGAATGGTGCAAATAACCAGAGACCAAACTAAACTTTACTCGTCAGTCCTAACCAGCCTGAAAGTCAAAAAAATTGTATTATGAAAACAGATTACATAACTTAAAAGGTTATATGAAAAAGACCTGGAAAACCTTATCAGAAATTCTAGGAACTAAAAAGATATCCAAAAACAGAACAATCAAACTAACAAAACCAGATAAAACCTTACTCCCACCGACTGAAACAGCAAACAGACTCAATGTTTTCTTCTCCACCTTAGGAAAAAACCTAGTGAGCAGAATCCCAAGCTCAAACACCCCACCAAAAGACTACCTCACTGCACCTACTCGAATACACTATTCCTAGCTCCGACCAACCCAACAGAAGTCTCGCTCATCAACACACTTAAAAACAAGGCAGGAGATTTAAATAACTTACCACCTTTTATGTACAAAAAAGCTTCACAAGTAGTGTTGCCAATTATTGCAACACACACTAACGAATCCATTGAATCCTCCACCTTCCCATCAATTCTCAAAATAGCAAGGGTCACCCTGATCCACAAAGGAGGAGATCAAGCAGACCTGAATAACTATAGGCCAATATCTAACTTACCCTTTCTCTCTAAAATCTTTGAAAAATTAATTCATAGACAGATCTATTCCTACCTCGTCTCCCACAACATATTCAACCCCTGTCAGTTTGAATTCAGGCCTAAAAAAAACACGAATGATGCGATTATACACATGCTAGAACTAATATACAGTGGACCCCCGGTTTTCGTTATTTTTTGTTCCAGAATGCTGTTCAAGTGCCATTACCAAACGAATTTATTCCCATAAGGAATAATGTAAAGTAGACTAGTCCTTTTAGACCCCCAAAAATACACTTAAAAAAGCATTTAAAAAAATACACTTAAATAAAAGGGCGGGTTTGACAGATTTAAGAAGCGTAGTGGCATACACAGTGTCATAAGGCATGGTGAGGCAGCCAGTTCAGACAAACGTGCGGCTGAAAAATTCATAACTGAATTTAAAAGTTAACTTTGGAGGATTTGGAGTTTTTAAACCTTCAGAAGTGCTGGCAAATTGCTGTAAGCCTAGGAGTGAAGTATAATAAATATTACACCGCCGTGACCACTCGATCTATTTTAATGTTTGGAGCAGGACGAACACCGGGGGTCCACTGTACACTGCTCTCGAGAAAAAAGAACTCCCACTGATCATCTTCATTGATTTACGTAAAGCTTTGATACAATTGACCATGATTTGTTGCACATAAAACTTACACACTATGATATAAGAGGGCACTCCCTCAACTTCCTAAGTCATACCTTAGCAACAGAAGCCAATAAGTGTACACAATTGGAGCTAACTCTTCCACACAACTAATTACAGTCGGGGTACCACAGGAAAGTGTCCTTGGCTCACTTCTCTTTCTCATTACATCAGTGACCTACCAAATGCATTTCAACAACTCAAACCCATATTATTTGCAGATGACACTACATACGTCTTCTCTCACTCAAGCTCAGTCATACTAGCCAACACTGTAAATGCTGAATTACAGAAAATATTTACCTGGATGATGACTAACAAGCTAACTCTCAATATTGACAAAACCTATTTCATTCTGTTTGGAAACAGAGCTACAAATGTTCCACCTAACATAATGATAAATGGATGACCTGTCACAAGACTCACAGAGGGAAAATTCTCAGGAATCCACCTTGACAGTAGACTCAAATTTCAGACACATATACAACAAATTTCCAAGAAAATCTCTAAGACCGTAGGCATACTATCAAAGATACGGTACTATGTTTCACAACCAGCTCCTTGCCCTGTATCACTCACTCATTTACCCTTTATCTCACCTATGGAATTTGTGTATGGGGCTCAACAACAATAAATCATCTCAGACCACTAATAACCCAGCAAAAGGCTGCAGTCAGAATGATAACAAATTCCCACTCCAGATAGCATACTCTACCAATATTCAAAAGTCTAAACTTACTCACCATAAAGAACATCCATACTTATTATTGTGCCTACTACATACATAAAACACTACACTCAAATATAAACCCTCCACTCAGACTTCTCCTTACCAACCTTAACAGAACACATGACCATAACACAAGACACAGATCACTCTTTGATGTTCCCTGTGTCCATCTCACACTATGTAAAAACTCTGTGCACATAAAGGGCCCAAAAATTTGGAATTCATTACTAGTGAATGCCAAAGGAACCCTGTCTGTACATCAATTCAAGACTCTTCTTAAAAATCACCTACTAACCCAAAACTAAAAACTCAGTATACTTAACTTTACCTACATAGCTACCAACTCACTCTCTACCGCCTCAAAATTTGATTGCTCACTGTGTTATGCCCCTATCCTCAGAACCCCAAAAGTAAATGCTCAAAGTACAATAAATTCTCATATTTTAACCTAGTGCCAATGTTGAATAACATATATTTAATTGTATAATTAATGCAACCTGATCAAACTACAGTGGTACCCCGACTTACGATATTTTTTCATTCCAGAATGCTGTTCAAGTGCCATTACCAAACGAATTTATCTCCTTAAGAAATGATGTAAAATAGACTAGTCCGTTTAGACCCCCAAAATTACACTTACAAAAGCATTTAAAAAAATAAACTTACATAAAAGGGTGTGTTTGGGGACCATCGTAAGTCGGGGTACCACTGTATGTTTTATACAGTGGACCCCTGAGTAACGAGCAAAATTCATTCCAGAAGCCTGCTCAAGTGCCATTACCGAACGAATATACTCCCTTAAGAAATAATGTCAAGTAGGTTAGTTCATTTCAGATCCCCAAAAATACAATTACAAAAACACTTACAATATTATACTTACATAATTGTACGATTTCCGGGGTGCTCGTTACTCGGGGGTCCACTGTACATCTAGTGTTAAGTAATCAGTAATCTATTAAGTTTAGACTGCCCGTAATGCCAAGGCATGATAGTCGCTCTCTTTGCACTACAAATCATTGTAAACCCTCACTTTAAACTACCTGTGTAAATATACTTCCTACAATATGTCAGCCACATTGTAAACTTGCAAGGAAATAAAAAAAATTGAAATTTTATATTGAAATTTGAAATGACCATTTGTACAGTTATAACACTAATATTGCCTTATTAATCTTAAGTTAGTCTTAAGTTTGCCCAAAGTGCTCTGCACATAAAGGGGCTTTTGGCATGTACACCTAATTGTTTTACTCCTTTGTACAAACATGTATCATTCTAAAATAAAAAAAATATTATTATTATTATTATTAAGTTTATTGACGGTCAACCAGGTTGTTATTTTTGCAAGTTCTTCGTTAACAATAGTGTTGAGTGAGGCTAGATTTGGGTGGGAGATGACAAAAGTTGTGTCGTCAGCAAAGAGGATAGGCGTAAGTTGTTGAGATACGCTTGGAAGATTGTTGATGTATAAAATGAAAAGGAGGGGGCCAAGAATGCTACCCTGTGGTACACCAGTGTCCAGGGGTCTTGTTGAGGAGGTTGTGTCCTTGACAGAGATGTATTGCTTTCTATTAGTAAGGTAGGACTTGATAAATGCAAGTGCATGGCCTCTTATACCATAATGATCAAGCTTGAGGAGTAGGATGCTGTGATCTACTGTATCAAACGCTTTTTTAAGGTTGATAAAGAGTCCTAGCAGGTACAGTGGTACCTCGACTTACGATATTTTTTCATTCCAGAATGCTGTTCAAGTGCCATTACCAAACGAATTTATCTCCTTAAGAAATGTTGTAAAATAGACTAGTCCTTTTAGACCCCCAAAATTACACTTACAAAAGCATTTAAAAAAATAAACTTACATAAAAGGGTGAGTTTGGGGACCATCGTAAGTCGAGGTACCACTGTATTCATTTTTTCCAATGTTGTGTATAGTAGGTCTAGCATTTTTATTATTGCATTATTTGTGCTTTTGTTTCTCCTGAAGCCAAACTGGCAGGGGTTAAGGATGCTTTGTGATATAAAGGAGGATGTAAATAAGTACAGTGGTACCTCGACTTACGATGGTCCCCAAACACACCCTTTTATGTAAGTTTATTTTTTTAAATGCTTTTGTAAGTGTAATTTTGGGGGTCTAAACGGACTAGTCTATTTTACATCATTTCTTAAGGAGATAAATTCGTTTGGTAATGGCACTTGAACAGCATTCTGGAATGAAAAAATATCGTAAGTCGAGGTACCACTGTATTAACAGAAGATACGTAGAGAATTAAGCTGTTGCAATTTTCAGAAATGAAAATCAATTACTGTTAACCACTAACAAGGATAAATAGTACAGTGGACCCCCGCCTAACGAGCACCCCGGAAATCGTACAATTATGTAAGTATAATATTGTAAGTGCTTGTGGAAGTGTATTTTTGTGGGTCTGAAATAGACTAACCTATGGGACATTATTTCTTAAGGAAGTAAATTCGTTCGGTAATGGCACTTGAGCAGGCTTCTGGAATGAAGTTTGCTCATTAGGCGGGGGTCCACTGTATATGGATTAAGACTATTATTAAAAACTAAAAATGTATGAGCTACTGAGTATAATAAGCTAAACCAAAAAAGATAACACTTCAGCACCTAATTTAGCACCTGCCATAGCACTTGATGTTGCTAAGTAACACACTTTTAACAACATAGTAAAAAATATAATGGAGATAGTACTATACTTGAACAAGGAAATTTGAAGAAGCTTAACTAAAAAAAAAAATAGAAGTACGTACAGTGGACCCCCGGTGTTCGTTATGCTCCAAACTCGAACAGTTATGTAAGTGTATTTTTGTAAGTGCTTTTGTAAGTGTATTTTTGGGGGTCTAAAAGGACTAGTCTAATTTACATTATTCCTTATGGGAATAAATTCGTTTGGTAATGGAACTTGAACAGCAGTCTGGAACGAATAAATTACAAAAACCGAGGGTCCACTGTATTTAACATGGACAGTAAACAAAAGTGTGTAATGAATTAATTACTCAATAGTAAAACAAATTTGAGTATTGACAAATAAGTCAGTAGGAGGTGAATTTTCAGCCTCCTGTTTTCCTCATGGAGAAGTTGAACCTCCTCCTTCAACACTCTAACCACAGATTTTAAAACACTACAGAAGCGAGCCTTGGTGCTCTATAATCCTCCACACTAATTTCATTGTGGAATTAGTGTGGAGGATTATAATTGTGGAGGATTATAATTTACTGTGGAAACGTTTCACCATAAAGTGGCTTCATCAGTCCAGTACAAAGAAGAATGATGAAGATCAGAAGGATTTTAGGATACTGTAATCAGTCTCTGCTTCAAACTTCTGATCTTCACCATTCTTCTATATATTGGACTGATGAAGCTACTGTGTGGTGAAATGTTTCTATATTGAAGGTACCTAAGTGTTGCACATGTGTCTAATTTATTAATTTGACAGTTTTTTGACCCATTTATCAAAAGAAAGTCTTCATATATTATCTACACTCACATATATTTGCAGAGATGTACCGTCAAGTATGTAACAGTGGTGGAGTGTTGAGAATGTTAAGGCTGGCAGGTGGTAATGTAAGAGTGAGTGTCACTCCCACCATCAACCTCTACCATCAACAACCAAGTGTTGTATGTAGCCGCACTTACTGCAAGACAAGTGAAACGTCCTCCTCCATACCATCAGTCACAAGTAAGAAGCACTTCCAGTTTTCAGAGTTTTTCATTAATATGACATTTTTCTAATATTTGTTTATATTCCTTTACTTGAGAGGCAAGAATCAACACAGGTCGGCCATCACTAATCCGGCATCATTGGGACCTGTAGTGTGCCGGATTAGTGAGTTTGCTGGATTGCAGAGTGGTTAGGTTAGAATACAATTAATAACCCTATCAATAGAGAGACTGCTACATCTTCCTCATTTTCATCACTGCTTTCTCCTCCACTGGCTTGCTGATGTGGATTTACAACCATCTGCACAATTTCTGAGTCAGTATAATGATGATATTTGAGTCAGTATAATGATGAAATTTGAGTCAGTATAATGATGAAATTTGAGTCAGTATAATGATGAAATTTGAGTCAGTATAATGATGAAATTTGAGTCAGTATAATGATGAAATTTGAGTCAGTATAATGATGAAATTTGAGTCAGTATAATGATGAAATTTGAGTCAGTATAATGATGAAATTTGAAATTATGCTAGCTGAAATTAGTGCCGGATTACTGATGGAACCGGATAACTGATTGCCGGATTAGTTATGGCCGACCTGTGCTTGTTAGATATTATACTCTGGGAATATTCTTACAATACCTCCATAAAATATCTAAGAATATCCCATAATTCATACAAGTCAGATTTCTTGCTATTTATTACTGCTGTGAGACTGATTACAAACTCCTACACCAGGCAACACAGCCCACCGCTATTTAAGAGCTTGAACCTGCTTAACATTCAAAATACCCACTATTATTATTGTGCTTACTACATTCAAATTCAAATGTTTATTTCTCTGTAAAGATTATAAAACAATAATTACAAAGAAGGCCACTAGCATGCTTAGTATGCCTAGGCATTTTGGGCAGACTAATAATAATTCTTACTCTATATTACAAATTACAAATGATTAAATAGATTTACAATAGTGAGGTAGTTCAGAACATTTAAGAATATATCATTTTGTAAAATTAGTAATGAGAATGGTTTTGTCTTGGCATGATACACAGTTTTTATTAAAGTTCCTATATTGGAGTATCTCAGGCAAACTTAGGACTAGCTTGAGATTTATTTGGCAATAGCTGTACAGTGGACCCTTGAGTTTCAGCGGCATCGTGTTTTGTGAATTTCGCCAAAATAGACTCAAGGTTCATGATTTTTTTTATGATTCAGCGGTGGTACAGAACGCGTCTGTGCGGCTGGGAGTGGCCAGGCGTACACAAAGGCTCCCACACAACATTCAGAAAGTCAGTGGGCGAGTGACCATCATCCCATGGGTTCATACGATACATTTCATAATAATCCATTGTTTTTTGTGCTTGCAACTGCTAAATAAGCCACCATGGGCCCAAAGAAAGCTCCTAGTGCCAGCCTTTTGGTAAAGAAGGTGAGAAACACGATAGAATTCAAGAAAAAACTCGTAGCAAAGTACCAAAGTGGAGGAGGAAGAGAGAGGGAAGAATGTGCCTTCTTCAGTGATTCTACGATATGTACGATACTAAAGCAGCAGGAGTCGATAAAGGCTATAGCGCCAGCCAGCAATAAAGTGTAGCATTAACATTGTAGCAAGTAAGTTAATCGATTAAGCGATAGAAAAAGGACACGAAAGTAACTCTCCAATACACACACAACCTGCACATAGAAGAGAGGAGCTTACGACGACTCATGACTCTAGTCTCTTCCAACCATTTCTTGATGCTCTTAATAATCTTGCCCCTTCCATTAAGTTTAAAGCTGATTGGGAATCTAATTCTTTGCTTCCTTTCCTTGATGTTCATGTCCACCGCTCAGTTACAGGTTTTGCCTTTTCCGTGTACCGCAAGCCTATGCACAGTGGCTTGTATATTCACTACTTTTCTTATCATTCTTCCTCTGTCAAGAAAAGTGTTCTTATCTCCCTCTTTCTCCGTGCTCTCTGCATTTGTGATCCTCAGTTCCTTGAAGCAGAAATTTCCACTCTTCATAATTCATTTTCCCGTCTTGGCTACCCTTCCCATTTCATAGACTCTGCTTTCTCTCGTGCCAAACAGACTTTCTTCTCTCCTAAACTCTCTACTCCTGGGAACTCTCCTCTCCTCTGCCTTCCCTACATCTCTGGTCTCTCTAATCTCAACAACTCTCTCCGTTCCTTAGACATCAAACTTACCATTCGCCAGACTAACACTCTTTGCACTAATCTAGTGCATAGCTCTCCTCCCTCTATAGATTCTCCTGGTGTCTACTCTATTTCTTGTTCCTCTTGTCCTCTTCAGTACTTTGGAGAAACTGGCCGATCTCTTTCTGACAGACTTCTTCTTTCTTCTTTCAACACGTCGGCCATTTCCCACCTCTGACAGACTTAGGGAGCACAAAAATAGTGTTACGCTTTCCGACACGAACAATGCTCTTTTCTGTCATGTCAGAGATCACAATCATCCTATTGATTGGTTTTCTGCTAAAACTGTCTACCCTACGTCCAACTTTCATAGTCGCCGTCTGGTTGAAGCCTCCCTTATACACAACTTTCCCTGTATGAATCTTAGCCCTGGCTTTGTCTCTGTAGATGCTTTCCTTTCCCATTACATTGTTAAATGCTCCAAACTTCAGAACACCAGTCCGTGACTTAACCTGATTCCTTTCCCTTCTATCTCTTCCCCCTTCTCCTCTTTCTTCTTTCTCCTCTGGGTTTTCTTTCTTTTGCCTTGTATTTGTCCTTCTTTATTTTATTTTATTTTCATTTTTTTCCCCTCTGTGTTCTTGTCCTTACCCCATGTGGGCCGCCAGCTTTATTGTAGTGCTCCTCTTTCCTAGAATATGACTGACTCCACTACTACTTCCACTACCACTACTACTTCCACTATTACTCCTCCACCACTTTCTTGTGCCCTCCCCTGTCTGCTGGCCTATATATAACCCCTTCTAACTGTTCTTTGTGTTAGTGTGACTTTGTAAATGGTCCAAGTCTGACCGAAACATCGTCGTAAGCTTCTCTCTTCTAAGTGCGGGTTGTGTGTGTATTGTTCCAGTCACCGTATTGTGCATTTTTTTGTTATAACTCTCAAATGTTGTTGGAGGAATATGGAGCCACTGAACATATGCCGCCTGCTATCTTCCACCACCCTAAACCTCTGCCAGCATCTCCTCCATCAAACTAACTAATTAAACTAAAATCTCCTCCAAGTTAAGTGTAAATATTTCTAATTTATAAATTAAAATGTAAATATTTCTTATTTATAAATTACGTACATTGTTTCAGTGTGAATAGTGGTGGTGGCTTCTGATATTGCCTCCTCTACCACTAATATGTACGGCTTCTCTCAGTGGCCCTTAGGGCTGCCGAAACTCGTGGTTCCACTGTACAGTGGTACCCCCCGAGTTTCATACAAAATTCGTTCCAGAAGGCTGTTCGAGTGCCATTACTGAACAAATATGTTTCCATAAGGAATACGTAATGTAAATTAGATTAGTCTGTTTCAGACTCCCAAAAATACACTTACGAACGCACTTACAATAATACACCTACATAATTGTTCAAGTTGGGAGCTGTACGAAACTTGGGGTCCCACTGTATAGTGATTCCAACACTCTTATATGGGTGTGAAGCATGGGTGGTGAATGTTGCAACAAGGAGAAAGCTGGAGGCAGTGGAGATATGTCTGAAGACAATGTGCTGTGTGAATGTTATGCAGAGAATCCATAGCTTGGAGGTTGGGAGGAGGTGCAAGGTTTCTAAAAGTATTATCCACAGGGCAGAGAAGGCGTTGTTGAGGAGGTTTGGACATTTAGAGAGGATGGAACTAAATAGAATGACTTGGAGGGCATATAAATCTGTAATGGAAGGAAGGTGGGGTAGGGGTCATCCTAGGAAAGGTAAAGGAGGTTTTGTGTGTGAGTGGATTGGATTTCCAGCAGGTGTGTGTAAGTATATTAGAAGCAAATGGAGATGAATGTTTTTTTTGACTTGATATGCTGTTGGAGCATGAGCAAAGTAACATTTATGAAGGGATTCAGGGAAACCTGGAGGTGGGAAGTACAATGCCTGCACTCTGAAGGAGGGGTGTTGATATGTTGCAGTTTTTTAACTAGTGTAGGCGTGCTTCTAGGAAGACAGTGATGGAGTGAATGATGATGAAAATGTTTCTTCTTTTTTTGGTCACCCTGCCTTGGTGGGAAATGGCTGATATATTAATATTTTTTTTTTTAAATGTGGCCTCTTAGAGCAGTATTAATTTTGGGGATGTGGACAGTGAAAGATTAACTATCAGAACTATCCAGTGAAGTGCACACAAGTTGCTAATTTGGCCACTTTTACACAAAATTCAACAAATTCCAATTTTAAATGAGTTCAAAATAAACAGTGTAGGCATTCCAGCCACTAGGCATCACATCCCTAGGCCTCTCCTGAGGATGTGAACATTAGCAGTCACCCTGCACCTGCTCTAAGTAAATCAAGGTTTGATTGTACTATAGGCTTATTGGGGATATTTGAGCTACAGTTCTTGGATCTACCATGTGATTAGTGAGGTACTTGAGCTTTTGTTCCTGAACCCACTACAGTGGACCCCCGAGTTTCGTAAAAACTTCACTCCTGAAGCCTGCTCAAGTGCCATTACCGAACGAATTTACCCCCTTAAGAAAAAATGTCACGTAGGTTAGTCTATTTCAGACCCCCAAAAATACTTTTCCACAAGCACTTACAATATTATACTTACATAAATGTACGATTTCCGGGGTTTACGAAACTCGGGGGTCCACTGTACATAATTAATAAGGTTCAACTACACTTCAGTGGTATTGTATTTTGATGACAACCAAATGATCCGGGTTCACTACTGGGCAAGTTGAAACACACAGACAAGTCTCCTAACACCAGCCTCCTTGCTCGCCTAGCAGTAAATAGGTACCCAGGAGTCAGTAGACTCTTGTGCACTCGTAGGAAAACTTAAGCACCTTAATGGAATTAAGTTGTTTTTCTTGGCTTTCTTAGATTATTCTAAATTATTTATCCTTAAGGATTAATAATGTGAATAGCATCTTTCTTCTGCTTAGGTGAGATAGTTGAGTTTTATTTCATTGTTCACCAGGTCTGCACTTACCTTATGCTTTTTATTATATATTTCAGGATTTATTACTATAGATATGTGTGTAGTTTAAGCAGCAAATTATAATGACTGAGCGAATTACATATTCTAATTTGTGCATAACCAGTAATTTCTGAGTTTTTTCTCAGCATTTTTTCCTGGGAGATAAAGGAGTAGTATATAATCTTTTAGTATCAGCAGATAAGCACTAGATAATTGTTAACAGTGATGTGAGAAGTGTGTCTACCAAACAGTCTAATTGTAAGTGCACTGTCTTTTCATAATTAGGCATCCCTACTTGGATATCTATGCTAATAATTTAAATAATTATGTAAGTATTCTTTTGGAGATTTCTATTTTTTTTAAGGCTGCATCAAGTGTGGATGATATCTTCACAATGTTTCTTTGTACTGACTTGTTGTTAGAACCTTAACAAATCAGAGACTATTCAGTACTCTCACATAAAGTATTACTTTAATGACAGACATCAACATGTGACCATTAAGGACATTACTTCATCAGTTCCACCTATGAACATAGGGGTGCCTCAGGGCAGCATTCTAGACCCTCTGCTAAGTCTCAGGTACATCATTGTATTTGCAGATGATGCAACTTTTGTTATCTCAGGTCCAGAGGTGGTTGTCCTCAGTAATACTGTTAACCCTTTCAGTTGTCATTATGTTGAACTACATCAAAGAGGCCAGAGTCCCTCCTGTAGTTTTACATCATCATGAGAAAGGAAGGCATCTACAGAGACAAAGTTGTGTCTAAGGACTGCTTCAATAAAATGGTGTCTGAAGGCTGGAAGAAGGGTAGACAGACACTGTCTTGTTGAAATATCCCTTGCACACAACTTTCCTAATATGAATCTTAGTTCTGTCTTAGTCTCTGAAGATGCCTTCCTTTCATTACATTGTTAAATGCTCCAAACTTCAGAACACTCGTGACTTGACCTGATCTTTATCTCCTCCTCCTCTCCTTATCTCTTTTCCTATTACGGTACTACTTATTTGCCTTTTGTTTCTTCTGCCTTGGTGGGTTCTGTCCATGAGTTTTCCCCTCCCTGGGTTGTTTTTGTTCTACCTTTATGGACCATTAGTTCTTCTTTAGTGCTCCTTTTTCTTTTTTAACTCTTGTTCTTAGACTACCTCCTACTACCTTCTCCTCCTTGCTGCTGCTGCTGCTTTTTATTCTGCTTCTGCATTTTTTCTTCTGCTGCTTTTATACATGAGATAAAACATTGTTGGGCACAAAGTAAAGTCACTAATTATGCAAGGCATTTCAGGCAAACTCATTCCAAATGTTACTTAAGATCTACACACTGACTATTAAGTACTAGTTCTTATGCAGTTAACTACAGTTATATGCACAATAAGAAAGGTAGTTCATGAACAATAGTACAATTTTAAAATTATGATTTATTATTTCAAACTGATTTAATGATCTTCAATGTTGTGTAGTGATTGAATTGAGATGGTGAGGATACAGCAAGTTACTGTGTTACAGTAAAAATATAATGGGACAAGATGTGTTACCAATTATGTATGAGAGTTAAAGGAAGACTGGAAGAACAGGGACAGTACTGGATGAGATGGTTTAGCTTGATACAGAGTATTGCTGTTTCAGTTACATTAAGGAGATAATGTGCTTTTCAACAGTAGCTCTGCACCAGTTGGCAGATAGGGGACCTTTTGATGCTTCAGGCAGGAGTTCCAGATCTTAGGGACTTTTATGTAAACTTGAGTTTTTGCACAGGTTGAGTCGGACACGGGAGATGTTAAAGAGTATTTTGTGTGAATATCAAAATGGTATATAATACTGACAGGTTGGTAAGTAAGACACATAGGCAACAGTTAGGCATCTTTTATCCGAAACGTTTCGCCTACACAGTAGGCTTCTTCAGTTGAGTACAGAAAGTTCTCGACTGAAGAAGCCTACTGTGTAGGCGAAACATTTCAGATAAAAGAGGCCTAACTGTTGCCTATGTGTCTTACTTACCAAGTGTTTTGTGTCTTGTGTTGTCTGTGTGGTACCTATCTACTTGGTAGTATAAGTTAGGTACCTGTCTCCTTGATAGTGTAAGTTAGGTACATGTCTCCTTGATAGTATAAGTTAGGTACCTGTCTCCTTGATAGTGTAAGTTAGGTACCTGTCTCCTTGGTAGTATTAAGATACTTTATTTCAGCATGATACAATGTTGGACAGAGGTGGGTGACATTTAGGTGTGCATGCAGAAAGCCCTTAACCCTTTGGGGGTCGACAGGCCTTCTCAGGAAAGTGTTCCTGGGGTCGAAATTTTTTTGGAAAAAAAAAAATTAATTTTTTCTTACGAAATGATAGAGAATCTTTTTCCGATCATAACGCCACCAAAATTATGAAATTTGATCGAAAACTAACGGAATTATGCTTTCGCGAAGTTAGCGGCAGCCATGACACTTACGCATCGACGATTTTGCCCACTTTGAGCCCTATTTTCGACAAATTCCAATGTGTCAGTCTCCTAAAATTATAGCTATTGCACTAGATCTCCATTTCGTCTATCGATTGCGTACATGAAACCGCCTATTTACCAATTTCATCTACCCAAAATAGTGGTCAGAAAATGGAAATTTTCCAATTTCACACAAATTTCAAACGATGCCAATTTCAAAATAGGGTCCAGAGTAAACAAGGCAGACATTCCTGGCACTAAAATAACATGTTCTCTGTTCATTAGTCACGTCTCCAGGCCCCTGTTCATTTACTTTTGCTTTTCATTTTGAATTTTTATTCTCACAAAAATAGAAGATTTACTGTTATGTATATAACTGCATCATTGTAAAAATGGTATAAATAATATCAGAGCACTTGTGCATGAATATAAGACTCGCCAGTGTATGTGTATTGGAGGCATGGTGTGATTTGTTTACTCTTGAACATCGTCAAAAATCAAACATTTTCACTACTTTGAGCTCAATTTCAAGGTACTTGTCATTGTCATACCAATCAAAATCATCTCTATTTCTGTAATATATTTTCCATTCTATCAAATGAGACCAAGAAAACGAGAATACATGAATAAAAACTATACGAAAATCGACTGCAAAGTCGCTGTTTTAATCGAAAAAAACGGTCAGAGTTTTTTTTCACTCATTATGCAGTGTGTACTGCAGGATTTTTTTTATACTGCGCACACTGACCACACAGACCCATTCTTTCATATGTATGCCTACCAGACGTTTTCTGCTTAAATTGAGGCCGCTAGAATTTGGGCGTACTAGTACGGCACCAACCCCTGCTCGTAAAACGTACTAGTACGGCACCGACCCCCAAAGGGTTAATATGCAAAGCATTTCAAGCCTGGCCTGGTGGCTAAAGCTCTCGCTTCACACGGCGAGGGTCTGGGTTCGATTCCCAGTGAGGGTAGAAACATTGGCCATGTTTCTTTACACCGGTTGTCTATGTTCCCCATCAGAAAATGGGTACCTGGGAGTTAGTCGACTGGTGTGGGTCGCATCCTGGGACAAAACTAATCTAATTTACCCAAAATGCTCTGCATAACAAGCGGCTTTCTATATACAGTAGTATATCATTGGTGTCAGCTAGGCCTGTATACAGTGGTCCCTCACCTAACGAGTATTCCATATAACGAGTAAATCGTGTAACGAGCGCTTTTTTCGCTAAATATTTCCCTCATGTAGCGAGCATTCCCTCGCAAAGCGAGCCATACCAGACCTGTCCGCCTGCTCTGCGCCTGCGCAGGACGCCAGTCTAGCATTGTTTACCATTGACAGAACATTACCCAGCGTGCTCTTTCAAACATTCACAATACTTTTGTTGTATTTTTTGGTGGTTTAGTGATTGTCACTGTGAAATAAGTCACCATGGGTCCAAAGAAGCTTCCTAGTGGCACCCCTGTGGTAAAGAGAGTGAGGACCACCATCAAACTGAAGAAAGAAATTGTAGAAAAATATGAGAGTGGTGTACGTGTGAGTGAGCTTGCCAGGATGTACAAGAAAAGCTCATCTACTATCGCCACTATCCTGGCAAAGAGAAATGAGATCAAGGAAGCTAATGTTGCAAAAGGGGTTGATATGTTAACGAAAAAGAGATGGAAAACAGTGGATGAGGTTGAGAAGTTGTTGATGGTGTGAATAAAAAATTAGCAGGTGATAGTATTTCCACGGTGATAATTTGTGAAAAGGCAAGGAAGTTGCACGCAGATCTTGTCAAGATAATGCCTGGAACCAGTGGTGAGGAGAGTGATTTTAAAGCCAGCAAAGGCTGGTTTGAGAGGTTTAAGAAACGTAGTGGCATACACAGTGTTGTGAGGCATGGTGAGGCAGCCAGCTCAGACAAACGTGCAGCTGAAAAATTTGTGAGTGAATTTAAGGGGTTCGTAGAGGCTGAAGAATTCCTCCCCCAACAAGTGTTTAATTGTGATGAAACAGGCCTGTTTTGGAAGAAAATGCCCAACAGGACCTTCATTACTCAGGAGGAAAAGGCATTGCCAGGACACAAGCCTATGAAAGACAGGCTAACACTTATGATGTGTGCCAACGCCAGTGGTGATTTTAAAGTGAAGCCTTTACTGGTGTATCATGCAGAAAATCCCAGAGCCTTCAAGAAACACAATGTTAACAGGAATAATTTGTGTGTGCATTGGAAGGCTAACACTAATGCATGGGTCACTAAGGACTTTTTCAAGGAATGGTTGACTGGAGTGTTTGGCCCTAGTGTGAAGAAATACCGCCTGGAAAAGAAATTGCCACTCAAGTGCCTCCTGGTACTTGACAATGCTCCTGCTCATCCTCACAACTTGGAAGAGTTGTTGTCTGACAACTTCAATTTCATCAGAGTGAAGTTCTTGCCTCCTAACACCACTCCTCTCATCCAGCCCATGGACCAGCAGGTCATTGCAAACTTCAAGAAACTGTACACCAAAGCAATGTTTCAAAAGTGCTTTGATGTGACCTCAGACACTGCATTGACCCTAAGAGAGTTCTGGAAAGATCACTTCAATATCGTGCATTGCATAGGCCTTATAGGTAAGGCTTGGGAGGGAGTGACTTCCAGGACTTTGAACTCTGCTTGGAGACCACTGTGGCCGTATTGTGTTGAAAAGAGAGATTTTGAAGGATTTGGGACTGGCCCTGACCCTGACGACCCTGTGCCTGTTGTGAAAGATATTGTGGCATTGGGGAACAGCCTGGGGTTGGAGGTGAGTGGTGAGGATGTGGAAGAGTTGGTGGAGGAGCACAGGGTAGATCTAACAACTGAAGAGCTGCAAGAGCTGGAACTGGAACAGCATCAAACCAGAGCTGAGGTTATTGCTTCACAGGAGGAGGGAGAGAGAGAGAAGGAGGTGCCTTCTTCAGTGCTTAACCCTTTGGGGGTCGACAGGCCTTCTCAGGAAAGTGTTCCTGGGGTCGAAAATTTTTTGGAAAAAAAAAAAAAAATTTTTTTTCTTATGATATGATAGAGAATCTTTTTCCGATCATAACGCCACCAAAATTATGAAATTTGATCGAAAACTAACGGAATTATGCTTTCGCGAAGTTAGCGGTAGCCATGACACTTACGCATCAGCGATTTCGCCCACTTTGAGCTCTATTTTCGACAAATTCCAATGTTTCAGTCTCCTAAAATTATAGCTATTTCGCTAGAACTCCATTTCTTCTATCGATTGAGTACAAGAAACCGCCTATTTACCAATCTTATCTACCCAAAATAGTGGTCAGAAAATGGCAATTTTCCAATTTCACACAAATTTCAAACGATGCCAATTTCAAAATAGGGTCCAGAGTAAACAAGACAGACATTCCTGGCACTAAAATAACATGTTCTCTGTTCATTAGTCACGTCTCCAGGCCCCTGTTCCATTACTTTTGCTTTTCATTTTGAATTTTTATTCTCACAAAAAATAGAAGATTTACTGTTATGTATACAACTGCATCATTGTAAAAATGGTATAAATAATATCAGAGCACTTGTGCATGAATATAAGACTTGCCAGTTGATGTGTATTGGAGGCATGGTGTGATTTGTTTACTCATGAACATCGTCAAAAATCGAACATTTTCGCTACTTTGAGCTCAATTTCAAGGTACTTGTCATTGTCATACCAATCAAAATCATCACTATTTCTGTAACATATCTTCCATTCTATCAAATGAGACCAAGAAAACGAGAATACATCAATAAATACCATACGAAAATCGACTGCAAAGTCGCTGTTTTAATCGAAAAAAACGGTCAGTTTTTTTTCTCTCATTATGCAGTGTGTACTGCAGGATTTTTTTTATACTGCGCACACTGACCACACAGACCCATTCTTTCATATGTATGCCTTCCAGATGTTTTTTGTTGAAATTGAGGCCGCTAGAATTTGGGCGTACTAGTACGGCACCAACCCCTGCTCGTAAAACGTACTAGTACGGCACCGACCCCCAAAGGGTTAAGGAGATGTGTACAAAGTGGAATGAGTTGCAGACATTTGTTGAAAAACACCACCCTGAGCAAGCTGAAATGAGCCATCTGTGCAATCACATCAGTGACAGAGCCATGTTGCACTTCAGGAAAATATTAAAGAGTCGCCAGAAACAGAGGACTGTGGACAGTTATTTCACAAGGCAGGGATCCAGTGACTCTCAAGCTGGGCCTAGTGGGATTAAAAGAAAAAGAAGGGAAGTAACCCCAGATAAGGACTTGTTACCTGAAGTCCTTTTGGAGGGGATTCCCCTTCCAAACACTAACACGCTCACCCTGTCGTCCTCCCTATCTTCCAGATGCCTGCAACTCTCTTCAATAAAGGTAAGTAAATGTTATTTATATTATATTTTTTGTGAATATTTTTTTGTGGAACAGATTAATTGTATTTACATTATTTCTTATGGGAAATAAGGTTTCGAATTACGAGCAATTCGCCTTAAGAGCTAGCTCCTGGAATGGATTAATTTCGTTAGTTGAGGGACCACTGTTCCTTGTACATGTACTTGTAGAAATAAAGAATTATATTACAGCCTCTCCTCACTTACCGACGTACTCGTTTACCAACAACTCAGAGTTACAGCGGGCTCTCCGACGAGTCAGTATTGTATGCCATACGAGAACTTGGGGTCTCGGAAATGGGCAGCGCAGTGTCTCTGCGTTAAGCATCTCAATCTCCTTCTTACAGCCACTCAGTACACTAGCTTTTAAAGTCTCCAAGACTACATATTTATACAAATTTGTACTTGATTGTGCACCCTATAGTACAAGATAGAAGTGCAGCAGCACTTGGAAAAGGAAAGAGAGGAAAATGGAAGAAGTACAAAAGAAGTTCACAGTAAAGGGGTTAGCTGGTGTGTTCGTCTTGGTCTCTCATGGCAGCTTAATTAAGAAATGATTAAACTCAGTGAACAAGATACAGTGGAATCCCGAGTTTCGGCCGTAATCCGTTCGAGGAGCTAGGCCTAAAGTTGAAGTGGCCGAAAGTCGAAGAAATATTTCCAATAAGAAATAATGTAAATACAATTAATCCGTTCCAGACACCCAAAAATATTCCCAAAAAATAATTTTTTTAAAGAATAACTGTAGTTTTACATACACAAAACAATTATAAATACAGTGGACCCCCGGTTTACGTTAGGCTCCAAACTCGAACAATTATGTAAGTGTATTTTTGTAAGTGCTTTTGTAAGTGTATTTTTGGGGGTCTAAAAGGACTAATCTAATTTACATTATTCCTTATGGGAACAAATTCGTTTGGTAACTGTACTTGAACAGCATTCTAAAACGAATTAATAATGTAAACTGGGGGTCCACTGTATATATAAAGTAATAAATTTATAATTAAACATTTAAATAAACATTTAAAATAACATTTACTTACCTTTATTGAAGAGACTTGCTGGCATCTGGAAGATAGGGAGGAAGAGAGGGGGAGGGAGCACTCATTGTTTGGAAGGGGAATCCCCCTCCATAAGGACTTCAGGTAACAAGTCCCTCTCTGGGGGTTGCTTCCTTTCTTTGTGTTTTAATGCCACGAGGACCAGCTTGAGAGTCACTAGACCCCTGTCGCACAAAATAACTGTCAAGAGTGCTCTGTTTCTGGCGTCTTTTTAAGATGTCCCTAAAATGGGACATTGTTTTGTCACTGAACATGTTGCAGAGATATGTTGTTTCAGCTTGCTCAGGGTAGTATTACTCCACGAAACTTTGTGTCTTATTCCACATTCCACATATGTCCTTAAGCACTGAAGAAGGCACCTCCTTCACTCCCTCTTCCTCCTCTTCCTGTGAAGCAAGTTCCTCAACTGAGGTCTGATGCTGCTCCAGATGAAGCTCTTGCAACTCGTCAGTGGTTAGCTCTTCCCTGTGGTCGTCCACCAACTCTTCCACATCCTCGCCACTCACCTCCAACCCCAGGGATTTGCCCAATGCCACAATACCTTCCACAACAGGCAGAGGGTCGGCAGGGTCAGGGTCAGCCTCAAACCCTTCAAAATCCCTCTGTTGGACACAACCTGGCCACAATGGTCTCCAAGCAGAGTTCAAAGTCCTGGAAGTCACTCCCTCCCAAGCCTTACTTATAAGGCCTATGCAGCTGTAGATATTGAAGTGATCTTTCCAGAACTCTCTTAAGGTCAATTCAGTGTCCGAGGTCACTTCAAAGCACTTTTCAAACAGTGCTTTTGTGTAGAGTTTTTTGAAGTTGGAAATGACCTGCTGGTCCATGGGCTGGAGGAGAGGAGTGGTGATAGGAGGCAAGAACTTCACTTTTATAAATCTGAAGTCTTCACACAGTAGGTCTTCCATGTTTTGAGTATGTGCAGGAGCATTGTCCAGTAACAAGAGGCACTTTTTGCCCAATTCATTTTCCTGTAGGTATTTTCTCACACTGGGGCCAAACACTTCATGGATCCACTCACTGAAAAGTTGCTTTGTGATCCATGCATTCTGATTAACTCTCCACAAGACACACAATCTATTTTTGACGACATTGTGTTTCTTGAACACTCTGGGATTTTCTGAGTGATACACCAGTAAAGGCTTCAATTTAAAATCCCCAGTAGCATTATTACACAACATGAGAGTTAGCCTGTCTTTCATAGGCTTGTGTCCTGGCAGTGCCTTTTCTTCCTGAGTAATGTAGGTCCTCTTGGGCATTTTCTTCCAAAACAGGCCTGTTTCATCACAATTGAACACTTGTTCAGGTTTCAATTTTTCAGTCTTCATGAAGTCCTGAAACTCGTTTATGAATTTTTCAGCAGCACGTTTGTCTGAACTGGCAGCCTCACCATGCCTTACCACATTGTGTATGCCACTACGCTTCTTAAATCTCTCAAACCAGCCTTTGTTGGCCTTAAATTCACTCACACTACAATCAGCACTGGTTGCAAGCATTTTCTTTGCAAGATTGGCATGCAACTTCCTTGCCTTTTCACAAATGATTGACTCCGAGACACTATCACCCGTTAACTCTTTATCCTTGATCCACACCAGCAACAACTTCTCAAATCTCTTTGATTATTTGTGGTCTATTTTTGTCTAGCATATTAACACCTTTTGCAACATCAGCTTCCTTGTGGTCTATTTTTGGCTAGCATATTAACACCTTTTGCAACATCAGCTTCCTTGATTTGTTCCTTCTTAGCCAGGATAGAAGCGATAGTTGACCTGTTTTTGCCATATATCCTGGCAAGCTCAGAAATACGCACACCACTCTCATATTTTTGTATTACAGTGGACCCTCGCTATTCGAACACTCCAAAACTCACCCTCATTCCAGAATGCTGTTCAAGTGCTGTTACTAAACGTATTTATTCCCATAAGGAATGATGTAATTAGATTAGTCCATTTCAGACCCCCAAAAATACACTTATAAAAACACTTACAATAATAAACTTACATAAAAGTGTGAGTTTTGGAGTGTTCGAATAGCGAGGGTTCACTGTATTTCCTTCTTCATATCTATGGTGTTTCTCACCTTCTTCACCACAGGGGTACCACTAGGAACTTTCTTGGGACCCATGGTAGTAGCTTATTTCACAGTCGCACTTAATGAACAAACTCCAAACAATTAATTAATTGTGAAATGTTTGGATGAGTGTGCAGGGTATTGTTCTCTCAAGTGTAAACAACGCGAGACTGGCTCTCCACGCCTGCGCGCTGAGGCACCCAAGCGCGCCTGGGCGGACAGGTCTGGTACGCACTTGTTCAATTAGCGATATTTTGTTTGATTGTCGATGTCGATTTTCTTGTTCTATTTCCGATATGTTCGATTGCTAAGCCGTTCGATTTCCGAGGGTCCACTGTATAATTAATCACTCTGGGGCTCTTTAAATGTCATACGTATTTTGTATAGGTTTGGTAGCTGATATTTAAAGCACTCCAGAGCGATTGTTATTATTACAAGAAATAAATCTTTATCTTAATTATTATTATTATTAATTATTATTATTATTATTATTATCACCATCGACATACCTTGTTCACTGAGTTGAATCATTTCTTAATTAAGCTGCCACGAGAGACACAGAATGTAAACACACAGACGAACACACCAGCTAATCCCTTTACTGTAAACTTCTTTTGTACTTCTTCCATTTTCCTCTTTTTTTTTTTCCTCTTCCAAGTGCTGCTGCACTTTTAACTCCATCTTGTACTATGGGGTGCACAATAGATGTGCAGCAGCACTTGAAAGAGGAAAAACAAGAGGAAAATGGAAGAAGTACAAAAAAAGTACACAGCAAAGGGGTTAGCTGGTGTGTTCGTCTGTGTGTTGACACTTTCTGTCTCTCGTTGCAGCTTAAGAAATGATTAAACTCAGTGAACAAGGAATGTCAGTGGTGATAATAATAATAATAACAGTAATAATAATAATAATAATAATAATAATAATAATAATAATATTTAATAATTGCTCTGGGGCACTTTAAATGTCATATGTATTTTGTATAGGTTTGGTAGCTGACATTTAAAGCACTTCTCTTTCTCATTTACATAAACAACCTACCAAATGCATCTCAACTGCTCAAACCCATACTATTTGCAGATGACACTACATACGTCTTCTCTCACCCAAACCCAGACATACTAGCCAACACTGTAAATGCTGAATTGCAGAAAATATCTACCTGGATGGTGACTAACAAGCTAACTCTCAATATTGATAAAACCTATTTCATTAGTTTGGAAACAGAGCTACAAATGTACCACTTAACATAATGATAAACGGGTCCCTTGTCACAAAACTCACAGAGGGAAAATTCTTAGGAATCCATCTTGACAGTGGCCTCAAATTCCAAACACATACACAACAAATTTCTAAGAAAGTCTCCAAAATCGTAGGAATACTATCCAAGATGCGGTACTACGTTCCACAACCAGCTCTCCTTACCCTGTATCACTCACTCATTTACCCCTACCTCACCTATGGAATCTGTGCATGGGGCTCAACAACAATAACTCATCTCAGACCATTAATACAACAAAAGGCTGCAGTCAGAATGATAACAAATTCCCACTCCAGACAACATACTCCACCATTATTCAAAAATCTAAACTTACTCACCATACAAGACATCCATACTTTTTACTGTGCCAATTACATACATAGAATACTAAACTCAAATATTAACCCACCACTCAAACTTCTCCTTACCAACCTTAACAGGACACATGACCATAACACAAGGCACAGATCAGTCTTTGATGTTCCCCATGTCCATCTAACACTATGTAAAAACTCAATGCAAACTCAAGGCCCAAAAATTTGGAATTCATTATGTACCTGTGATTACCAAAGAAATCCTGTCTGTACCTCAATTCAAAACACTGCTGACAAACCACCTACTCACCCAAAACTAAATACACAATATTTAACCCTTTCAGGGTTTTTGATGTACTAGTACGTCTTATGCACTAGGGCGTTTGATGTACTAGTACGCCTAAATTCTAGTGCCCTCAAATCAAGCAGAAACAGGCTAGTAGGCCTAGATGTGAGAGAATGGGTCTGTACGGTCAGTGTGCGCAGTATAAAAAAATCCTGCAGTACACAGTGCATAATGAGGAAAAAAAAACTCTGACCTTGTTTTTGGTTTAAAACAGTGACTTTGCAGTCTATTTTCGTATGGTATTTATGGTTATATTCTCGTTTTCTTGGTCTCATTTGACAGAATGGAAGATATATTAGAGAAATGGAGATAATTTTGATTGGTTTCTCAATGACAAGTACCTAGAAATTGAGCGCAAAGTAGCGAAAATTTTCGATTTTTGCTGATGTTCAAGATGAAACAAATCACGTCATGCGTCCAATACACATCAACTGGCGAGTCTGATATTCTTGCGCAAGTGCGCTGATATTATTTATACCACTTTTACAATGATGCAATAGTATACATAACAGAAAATCTTCTATTTTTTGTGAGAATAAGAATTCAAAATGGAAAGCAAAAGTAATGTAAGAGGAGCCTAGAGACGTGACTAATGAACAGATAAAATGTTATTTTAGTGCCAGGAATGTCTGTCTCTCGTTTATTCTGGACCCTATTTTGAAATTGGCATCTTTTAAAATTTGTGTGAAATTGGCCAAATTGCCAATTTCTGACCACTTTATTGGGTAGTTCAAATCGGTAAATTGGCAGTTTCTTGTACTCAATTGATAGAACAAATGGAATTCTAGCGAAATAGCTAAAATTTTGGTAGACTGAAACATTGGAATTGGCCGAAAGTAGGGCTCAAAGTGGGCGAAATCACCGATGTGTAAACATTGTCGATACCGCTAACTCTGCGAGAGCATAATTCCGTTAGTTTTTCATCAAATTTCATACTTTTGGTGTCATTATGATCGGAAAAGGATTCTCTATCATTTCATAAGAAATAATAATTTTTTCCTAAAAAAATTGCGACCCTTAACCCTTTGGGGGTCGACAGACCTTCTCAGGAAAGTGTTCCTGGGGTCGAAAAATTTTTGGAAAAAAAAAATTAATTTTTTCTTATGAAATGATAGAGAATCTTTTTCCGATCATAACGCCACCAAAATTATGAAATTTGATCGAAAACTAACGGAATTATGCTTTCGCGAAGTTAGCGGTAGCCATGACACTTACGCATCGGCGATTTTGCCCACTTTGAGCCCTATTTTCGACAAATTCCAATGGTTCAGTCACCTCAAATTATAGCTATTTCGCTAGAACTCCATTTCGTCTATCGATTGAGTACAAGAAACTGCCTATTTACCAATTTCATCTACCCAAAATAGTGCTCAGAAAATGGCAATTTTCCAATTTCACACAAATTTCAAACGATGCCAATTTCAAAATAGGGTCCAGAGTAAATAAGGCAGACATTCCTGGCACTAAAATAACATGTTCTCTGTTCATTAGTCACGTCTCCAGGCCCCTGTTCCATTACTTTTGCTTTTCATTTTGAATTTTTATTCTCACAAAAAATAGAAGATTTACTGTTATGTATACAACTGCATCATTGTAAAAATGGTATAAATAATATCAGAGCACTTGTGCATGAATATAAGACTCGCCAGTTGATGTGTATTGGAGGCATGGTGTGATTTGTTTACTCATGAACATCGTCAAAAATCGAACATTTTTGCTACTTTGAGCTCAATTTCAAGGTACTTGTCATTGTCATACCAATCAAAATCATCTCAATTTCTGTAATATATCTTCCATTATATCAAATGAGACCAAGAAAACGAGAATACATCAATAAACACCATACGAAAATCGACTGCAAAGTCGCTGTTTTAATCGAAAAAAACGGTCAGAGTTTTTTTTCTCTCATTATGCAGTGTGTACTGCAGGATTTTTTTTATACTGCGCACACTGACCACACAGACCCATTCTTTCATATGTATGCCTACCAGACGTTTTCTGCTTAAATTGAGGCAGCTAGAATTTGGGCGTACTAGTACGGCACCAACCCCTGCTCATAAAACGTACTAGTACGGCACCGACCCCCAAAGGGTTAAGAACGAGTTTGGGAGAGGGCCTGTCGACCCTGAAAGGGTTAAATGTATAAACCTATTATAAATAATGCATACTTAGCTAACTTTGTTTCTATAGCATTAACAAATAAAATAATCCATTTTCTTGTACTCTTGTACTTTTTGTAACTCATCTAATGACCATATAAACTGTTATTGCAATACAAGTGTTTTAATTTGTTTGATCTAATAAAATAAATTGCATTACGTTCAACTTAAGGTCAAAATAAATATCTACTATAATTTTTACCATTTAGTCTATTGTTAATTAATTTTAAGAATGCCCACAATGCTCTGCATATTAGGGGCTTTTGGCATGTACACCCCATTTATATCCATAACTATGTACAGTCATACCTCGGTTAACGATGGCGTCGGATAACGATAAATTCTGTTAGCGATACATTTTTACGTCAAAATATTGACTCGGTTTACGATGATTGCTTCGGTTTACGATATTCGTCCCGGACACGTCCGCGTGATGTGTGCTATTGTTTACAAGCGAGAGCGACCACCACCCACTCCACCCACGCATTCATACCAGTATATTGTCATTATTCCACTGTTTTTAGTGCTTGCAACTGCTAAATAAGCCACCATGGGCCCCAAAAAAGCTCCTAGTGCCAAGCCTGTGGTAAAGAGTGTAGCAGGGAGTGAAGCATTCATGCAGGGAGTGTAGCATTCATGCATGGAGTGTAGCATTCATGCAGGGAGTGTAGCAGGCATGCAGAGAGTGTAGCATTCATGCAGGGAGTGTAGCATTTATGCAGGGAGTGTAGCATTCATGCA
>WNWK01027620.1:0-26122 GCA_009830355.1 Cherax destructor | reverse complement strand
GACATATTCTGTTGGACTGTCCACTATGTCAACGAGCACGCAGAATTTACCTCCAACGGCGTCTTCACTCTGCGGCCCTTTCTTTACCTTCCCTTCTTGCTGATGGACCCTCCTTTAATCCTGACTCTCTCGTTGACTTTTTGACAGAAACTGACTTACTACACAAACTCTGAAATATACCTCTAGCACCTCTCTCAGTCCCTTCTACCTCGATCACTTGCTACCCTCTATCCCTGCACTATCCACTAACCTGCTGTATTCCATACCCCACTAATCATCCATCTCCCGCTTACAATTCATTCTTCCTGCATCCTGTCCTGCCCCGCCACGCTGTATAACCCTTGTGGTTTAGCGCTTCTTTTGATTATTATAATAATAATGTATAACCCTTGTGGTTTAGCGCTTTTGATTATAATAATAATCTACTGTCTTCATATAATGTCCTAGAATTTGTATTGATAAAGCCACTGGATGGCGAAACGTTTACAATAAAGATACCCAGATGTTGCACATGTGTGTCTATTTCATATTGTCAGTATTGTATACCATTCTTGTACACCCTTACTTTATCTTACCTTGTTGCTGACGGCCCCACCTTCGACACTGTTACATTAATTGCAACCGATTTATTACACAAACTTTGATAATACTTCCTTTATCACTCCTCAATGCCCTTTCTAACTCTACCTCTGTTATCCTCTCCACCCTTGCTACTCTTATCCAGCAACACCCCCTGCCCTGCAGTGTTGTACAACCCTAGTGGGTTTAGCGTTTTTTTTTCTCCCCAGAAACAACCGGTATGAGACACTTTCCCTGTACCCTACGTTTCAAGGTGCACACCCCTCTAGGGAGGTTCCTTAATGCTGGTGAGGGGCTCTTGGTCTAGGTAATTCGATCTGTGCGCCAGTTGCCTGAAGGTTCACCGTTGTATGACCCTAGTAGGTTTAGCGTTTTGTTTTGATTATAATAATGAGCCTGAGTGGGTTCATCTTTTTTTTTTTTTAATTACGAGTTGTGCATGCATTGTCACGGTGCGAAATGCTGGACAGGCTCAGTCTCAATTCTTACCTCCATTCCTCTTTTTAAGGGAGGATCCTTGACAAGGCAAAGAGGCTTTTGGTCTGAGGAATTGGACCTTTTGGTGGTCTTCCTCCGACCGAACCTAATTACCCCAATTCCTCACTTACTCCATCCCTTCCCTCCCCTCTTCTTCCTTTCCTCTTTGGGGTCATTACCTCTGAAATTCTAACTCCTAGGTTAGGGAAAGGGTATTGTCCGTCCCATTCAGTTGAGGTCCATGGTGGTGGCGTTTGCCGTAGAATCGATCATCTAGGAATCGATTGTGAGTGTTTGGACTCTTGATACATAAGTGAATATTAGTCAAGGCATACACAGCAGAGAGACCATAACAAAAAAACTACAACGATATTGTAAATATGAATTGGTGTTTCACTGTTAATTAGTGGACACTGGTGACACCTGAGACTTGAAGCACCCAAGTATTCTTTTACACACTGGTACTGTATTTGGTCAGAGTAGATTGCAAATGGTGTGTATCATATATTGTTTCCTTCAAAACTCTAACATGCAATTCTCACATTATTCCCTAATTTAACAGTCTGTCATAGTATATCCTGGTATTTCTTAGTGTTTATTTAGCTTGTAAGTCTGAGTACAATTAGGTAGCGTTTGTCTGGATTATAAGATGGAGGATGAAGCCTTCACTACTCTGCTGAATGACACACACAGGTTTAATCCTTTTCATCACAGATAAATCAGTATAGCACAATTGGTTCTCATAAAACAGATTTAGTGTCAAAGTGGCTGGGATGGAGCTGCAGTCTCTAGATTTTAGGCAAGCTGTTGAAAATAAGATATAGGTCGCCGTATCACTTGTGCCACTCGTGAGATAACCATCGAGGAATAATAACTGAACGTTATTCACAGATTAGATAGTAATGGTAAGAAAAAGAAAAGCTTTCACTGCTTTCAGGAAAGAACAGTCACTTGCCCTTGTCGTGGAATGATGACCACAATCTTGGAATCAACTGCTGTGGGTCGTTGCAACTGAAGGAAGGAAGAGCCAGTAGTATTTGAGATGTTTTCTCTTACTGCTCGCGTCGACCAGGTTTTCGGCACTCCCAGCCTGAGATAACAAGGGACAGATAATACGTATCTCGTAGCTCTAGTTATCATCTTATATCAGTACTATGTTGCCATGCATCTCTGCTTCCATAGTCTTTTTTTTTTTTTTTTTTAGAAATATACATCTTTAAAGCGAGTTATGTTAAAAATTGGGAAAACATTTTTTAAACACTTTATCAGTAAGTTGTATGAAATCAGTTGTTTTATATAATTTGTGAATTGTGGACACGCAGGATGTATGAAAGGAAGCATGGGGAGAAGTGACAACATAGGTTGAGGTGGGAGAAACAGCAGTCAGTGTTGGGTACTAGTACGTAGCTTGTGTACGCAGCTTCCA
Organism: Cherax destructor; assembly: GCA_009830355.1. Taxonomy (NCBI): domain Eukaryota; kingdom Metazoa; phylum Arthropoda; class Malacostraca; order Decapoda; family Parastacidae; genus Cherax; species Cherax destructor. Next base: position 23,640 of record WNWK01027620.1, on the reverse strand, counting down.
GTCGACCCGTCATTGCCTCACTCGTCTGTAATTGTTATTTTAATACACTCTGAAGGAATGTCACCTGATGACAGGCATAAGTAAAAAAAAATACAGCATTAAAAGTTGTCATTTTGAAACTATTAAATTATCACTGAGAAATGGAAACGCATTACAATTGGAAGAACCACATCATACAGTCATTGCTAATTGGTAACGAATGCTAAGAAATTGTATTTGCCTATGTTTCCAATTAAGTCTACAATACTTAAACGTTTAAAGTCATCATCGAAGACAATTTTTGTTGACATTACAGTCACCATGGGAATGAAGCTGTTATTTAGTAAGAGGGTCTTGGCACTGTAATAGCAGTCGTGGACGAAAGTTGTCAACAGTCAGCCTTGCTTTAACACCATCAGACTCAGGTAAGCCTCTCAATTTGTCACTTTGTTATATGTCATCACACTATCTGCATATGTGGCTGGGGCTGCTAAATTTTTAATCTAAAGATCTCTACAACAAAACTTATTATGCATTTGTATACCAATTTTCAATATTGAACACAAACCAGTAATCTAAAGCAGTCTTACTAAAAGCTACTAAATGTAAAAGTGTATTTTCCATCGCTTGTCTTAAAATTTTTGTAACTTTATATGTTGGTTTATATTATCCGACTCATTTGTCACGCAGTTGACCTGAAACACCTAGGTAGTAAGAACGGTCATCTGTTGTATTAAGGTCTCGTCCATGTTTCAACAACCAATTTTCCTTATTCATCTTTTCAAACTTTCATGTCAGTCTGTTAGGTCAAATCTTGCTTTAAACTTACAATGCATCGAAGTACTTGTTATCAAAAGAAAACTGAATTATGGTAGCGAATTCAGCTCCCAACCAAGGAACCCGGATTCAATCCAGGGCGAAGCTAGATATATGGGTAAGTCTCCTAACACTGCTGTCCCTGTAAACATAGCAGGGGATACCTAGGTTAGTTACCATTTTGTCCTAGGAACATGTCGATTAGACACTAGGCCTATTGTATATATATGTGTGTGTGTGTGTGTAAGGAAACACTTTGAAAAATGTTTCGGCCCCGCCGGGAATTGAACCCGGGCCCTCCGTGCGTGAAGCAAGAGCGCTAGCCACCATGCTATCGAGGTGCTAGTCGTCGTTTGTGGGTCGCATCCTGGGGAAGGACCTAAGGACTTCAGTTCATTCAAAGGAGGTGCCTTGATGTCAGTGAATAGCTCGTGATCCAGGGAATTGGAACTACCCTCCATATCCTTAGAGAAAATGTGATTGCCTCCTTTTTCTCATTCCCAGGTGCTGTATGACCCCAAGTGGTTTAACGTTTCTCTATAAATATAATAATAAAATAAATTTCAGATACAGAGATCATTTACAGCCCTCACAGAGCCACTAAAGTATTTAAATTAATTGGAACCCAAAATATGTACTCTCTGGAACGGAGGAAAGAGATACACGAGATATATACTTAGAAAATACTTGAGGGCCTAGTCCCAAATCTACACACTGCCATAACATACTAGAGTGAGAGATGTGAGAGATAATGTACAGTAAACCAAGTGAAAAGCAGGGGCGCCGTGGGCACAATAAGAAAATATTGTATCATCGTCCGTGGTCCCAAATTATTAAACATTTTTCTACAAGAAATCAAAATTGCCGGGACAAGTGTTGTAGTCTTCAAGAGGAAACAAGTACCTCCACCATGTGCCGGATCAAACAGGCTGTGATGGATATGTGGTCCAGCGGGTCGCCAGCAGCAACAGCCTGGTGGACCAGGCAAGCACCAGGCAAGCCTGGCTCAGGCCGGACTGAGAGAGTAGGAAAACTCGAAACTCATCAAAGGTATTCAACAAAATAAGGCACAGTGCTCGGGTTTCTTAAGTAAGGGCTGCTCCAGAATTTATGTATTGGGAGGCTATTAGGGGTGATTATTTGGTTAGAAGAGGGATGCTTGGGGAATCTGCATTTCCAGAACTAGCACTCTTTTTTTTTTTACTTAGGGTGTATATTATAGATCAATAAAAATAGCAATATTTTCTAAAGAACATTTTATTCACACTATATATGACAGAAAACTATATCCATATCAAAGAATAAGAACAATAATTACCTGAAATTACATCAGTATATAAGTCATCAAAACAAAGATATTCACCTCGGCCTTATATTGACGTAATGATATACAGGAAGAATGAACACATGTATAGTGTGCAAAGTCCTGGAGAAAATCATCAGGAAAAGAATGGTGGAGCACCTCGAGCTGAACAGGATAATAAACACCAGACAGCACGGATTCCGGGAGGGCAAATCCTGTGTAACAAACCTCCTAGAGTTCTATGATAAAGTAACAGAGGTAAGGCAAGAGAGAGAAGGGTGGGTTGATTACATTTTCCTGGACTGCAGGAAGGCCTTCGACACAGTTCCTCACATGAGATTAGTAAAGAAGTTGGAAGAACAAGCATGTATAACAGGAAGGGCACTGGAATGGATCAGGGAATACCTCACAGGGAGGCAACAACGGGTCATGGTGCGTGATGAGGTATCACAGTGGGCGCCTGTGACGAGCGGCGTACCGCAGGGGTCAGTCCTAGGACCAGTGTTATTCTTGGTATATGTAAACGACATGACGGATGGGATAGACTCAGAAGTGTCTCTGTTCGCAGATGATGTGAAATTAATGAGGAGAATCACATCGGAAGAGGACCAAGCAGGACTTCAAACAGACCTGGACAAGCTTGACATCTGGTCTAGCAACTGGCTTCTCGAATTCAATCCCACCAAATGCAAAGTCATGAAGATCGGAGAAGGACAAAGAAGACCGCTGACAGAGTACAGGCTAGGTGGACAAGGGCTACAAACCTCGGCAAAGGAGAAAGACCTTGGGGTGAGTATAACGCCAAGTACGTCTCCGGAGGCACACATCAACCAGATAACTGCGGCAGCATATGGGCGACTGGCAAACCTAAGATTAGCGTTCCGTTACCTAAACAAGGAATCGTTCAAGACACTGTACACCGTGTACGTCAGGCCCATACTAGAATATGCAGCACCAGTCTGGAACCCACACCTGGTCAGGCACGTAAAGAAACTAGAGAAAGTGCAAAGGTTTGCGACAAGGCTAGTTCCACAACTCAGGGTCTGTCCTATGAAGAAAGGTTGAGGAAATAGGACTAACAACACTGGAGGAAAGAAGGGTCAGTGGAGACATGATAACGACATACAAAATACTGCGGGAATCGACAAGGTAGACAGGGACAGGATGTTCCAGAGAGGGAACACAGAAACAAGGGGACACAACTGGAAGCTGAAGACTCAGATGAGTCAAAGGGATGTTAGGAAGCATTTCTTCAGCCACAGAGTAGTCAGGAAGTGGAATAGTCTAGAGAAAGATATAGTGGAGGCAGGAACCATACATAGTTTTAAGACGAGGTATGATAGAGCTCATGGAGCAGGGAGAGCAGAGACCCAGTAGCGGACAGCGAAGAGGCGGGGCCAGGAGCTGAGTCTCGACCCCTGCAACCACAATTAGGTGAGTACAATTAGGTGAGTACACACACACACACACACAAGTGGAGAGGGGAGCAGGAATAGGAAGGGAGAAACGAAACTACAAAAGGGGGGACTACACAGGCATGAGGAACTTCCTACAAGACGTTCAGTGGGAGAGAGAATTGGCAGGAAAACCAGTAAAAGAAATGATGGAATATGTGACAACCAAATGCAAAGAGGCAGAGGAGAGGTTTGTCCCCAAGGGAAACAGAAGTAATGGGAAGACCAGAACGAGTCCTTGGTTCACCCAGAGGTGTAGGGAGGCAAAAAGTAAGTGTAATAGAGAATGGAAAAAGTACAGAAGACAAAGGACCCAGGAAAATAAAGAGATTAGCCGAAGAGCCAGAAACGAATATGCACAGGTAAGAAGGGAGGCTCAGCGACAATATGAAAATGATATAGCATCAAAAGTCAAGTCTGACCCGAAGCTGTTGTATAGCCACATCAGGAGGAAAACAACAGTCAAGGACCAGGTAATCAGGCTGAGAAAGGAAGGTGGGAGTTCACAATAAACGACCAAGAGGTATGTGAGGAGCTCAACATGAGATTTAAAGAAGTATTTACACAGGAGACAGGTAGGACTCCAGGAATTCAGAATAGGGAGGTATACCAACAAGTGCTGGATGAAATACACACAACCGAGGAGGAGGTGAAGAAGCTGCTATGTGAACTCGATACCTCAAAAGCGGTGGGACCGGACAACATTTCTCCGTGGGTCCTTAGAGAGGGAGCAGAGATGTTGTGTGTGCCACTAACACAAATCTTCAACACATCCATTGAAACTGGGCAACTACCTGAGGCGTGGAAGATGGCAAATGTAGTCCCAATTTTAAGAAAGGAGACAGACACGAGGCATTAAACTACAGACCTGTGTCACTGACGTGTATAGTATGCAAAGTCATGGAGAAGATCATCAGGAGGAGAGTGGTGGAGCACCTAGAAAGACACAAGCTTATAAACGACAACCAGCACGGTTTCAGGGAAGGAAAATCCTGTGTCACAAACCTACTGGAGTTTTATGATAAGGTAACAGAAGTAAGACACGAGAGAGAGGGTGGATAGACTGCATTTTTGGACTGCAAGAAGGCGTTCGACACAGTTCCTCACAAGAGGTTAATGCAAAAGCTAAAGGATCAGGCACACGTAACAGGAAAAACACTGCAATGGATCAGAGAATATCTGACAGGAGGCAACAACGAGTCATGGTACGTGACGAGATGTCAGAGTGGGCACCTGTGACGAGTGGAGTTCCACAAGGGTCAGTCCTAGGACCTGTACTGTTTTTGGTATATGTGAATGACATAACGGAAGGGATAGACTCAGAAGTGTCCCTGTTTGCAGATGATGTGAAGTTAATGAGAAGAATAAAATCAGTCGAGGATCAGGCAGGACTACAAAGAGACCTGGACAGGCTGCAAGCCTGGTCCAGTAACTGGCTCCTTGAATTTAACCCTGCCAAATGTAAAGTCATGAATATCGGGGAAGGGCAAAGAAGACCGCAGACAGAGTATAGTCTAGGTGGCCAAAGACTGCAAGCCTCACTCAAAGAAAAAAATCTTGGGGTGAGTATAATACCGAGCACATCTCCTGAGGCACACATCAATCAGATAACTGCTGCAGCATACGGGCGGCTGGCAAACCTAAGAATAGCGTTCCAATACCTCACTAAGGAATCATTCAAGACTCTGTATACCATATACGTCAGGCCCATACTGGAGTATGCAGCACCGGTTTGGAACCCACACCTGGTCAAGCACGTCAAGAAATTAGAGAAAGTGCAAAGGTTTGCAACAAGACTAGTCCCAGAGCTAAGGGGATTGTCCTACGAAGAAAGGTTAAGGAAATCGGCCTGATGACACTAGAGGACAGGAGGGTTAGGGAGACATGATAACGACATATAAAATACTGCGAGGAATAGATAAGGTGGACAGAGACAAGATGTTCCAGAGAGGGACACAGAAACAAGGGGTCACAATTGGAAGTTGAAGACTCCTATGAGTCAAAGGGATGTTAGGAAGTATTTCTTCAGTCATAGAGTTGTCAGGAAGTGGAATAGCTTAGAAAGCGACATAGTGGAGGCAGGAACCATACATAGTTTTAAGACTAGGTTTGATAAAGCTCATGGAGCAGGGAGAGAGAGGACCTAGTAGCAATCAGTGAAGAGGCGGGGCCAGGAGCTATGAATCGACCCCTGCAATCACAAATAGGTGAGTACACACATACACACACACACACACATTAATTGCTCTTAATTTTTAAAGGGGTGGAGGGGTAAGCTAGTAGAAGGCCTCGGTCAGATGGCCAAAAACTCCAGTGGCGGGTCACCATATGACTAAGACCGGCGTCAGGAAACACTTCTCCTGTTGACAAATCTGACGTAACCTATCAGGAAGAACATAATATATTTATTCTACTCTCAAATGAGTGGCTCAGAGTAACTGCTAAGTTACAGGGGTGTGATGCTTCTGTTGTTATGGTTGGAAGCAAATGTGCAAATGATACCTTCAACTTTCAGATTCTTGGCTCTTTTCGAATTTATAGATATAACTGCAATATCACTTGTGCTGCTATCACAACTGCAACATATACTGCAGAATTAACCGACATAAGTTGAATAACAAGATTTTCATCACGGGAAATGGGAAAGAATCCCACTGCTTCTGAGTTATTAATCCTCCTGGGTTTACATAGTCTGAATAAGCAAATTTATCACAAATATAATATATTATTATATATATATATCTATATATATATATACTCATTCATTACTATATATATATATATATATATATATATATATATATATATATATATATATATATATATATATATATATATATATATATATATATATATATATATATATATATATATAACTACTGGCACCCTGATACACATAGTGTTAGGTGACGGGAGGCAGCAAGGGTAAGAAGACTTGTATATACGTCTCCCCAACCCTAGAATCAACCGTGAGGTGGTGTACACGGCACGCTAGACAGGTGGGGTGGTGAACATGATACACCAGACACAGGTGGGGTAGTACACACGGTACACCAGACACAGGTGAGGTTAAGTAAGTTTATTCAGGTATACACAAATACAGTTACATAGACCATCATACATAGCAGCATATGTGTAGACAACCTAGGATAACCCAAAAAAGTCATCCTAGGTTCTCTACACATATGCTGTTATGTATGATGATCTATGTAACTGTATTTGTGTATACCTGTACACGGTACACCAGACACAGGTGGGGTGGTGTACACGGCACGCTAGACAGGTGGGGTGATGAACATGGTACACCAGACACAGGTGGGGTAGTATACACGGTACGCCAGAGACAGGTGGGGTGGTGTACACGGTACGCCAGACACAGATAAGGCAGTGGTGTGATAAAGTACGCCAAGCGCACCAGATAAAACAAAAACAAGATGAAGTTTCAGTGGTGTGTAGCAGTGGGTGAGGAGGGAAGGTTATCTAGTGAGAGAGACAATAAAGCTACACAGCTCGTGTACAGGTAAGGTCACCTCGTATACTGTACGCATGGATCTTACCATCATCCACATAGCTCTTTTGATGCTAACAAAGAACTCTTTTACGATTCCCGTCTAAATACAGTGGCAAGTAATTTGCACCTCTCATATTTTTATATGCATAAAACATCTGAAGCCTTATCCCCTTAAAGCTATGTCCATGCACAGCTTTAAGAAGAGGTACGATAAGGCTCTTGAAGCCAGGAGTGGACGTAGTAGCGACCAGCGAAGAGGCAGGGCCAGGAGCAGTAAATCGACCCCTGCAACCACATATAGGTGAGTACACACGCGCGCGCGCACACACACAAACTTCTCAAAACAGGCCAAGTGTCTATTGACAAGTGCCTTTGACAGCTGGTAACTAACACACACACACACCCTACCTGGAGGGTGTTCTGGGGGTTAACGCCCCCGCGGCCCAGTCCTTGACCAGGCCTCGCAGAGGATCAGGGCCTGATCAACCAGGCTGTTACTGCTGGCTGCACATAGTCCAACGTACGATCCACAGCTTGGCTGATCTGGTACTGACTTTAGGTATATGTCCAGCTCCCTCTTGAAGGCAACCAGGGGTCTATTGGTAATTTCCCTTATGCCTGGTGGGAGGCGGTTGAACAGTCTTGGGCCCCGGATACTTATTGTGTTTTCTCTTAGTATACTCATGGCGCCCCTACTTTTCATTGGAGGTATGTTGCCCCGTCTGCCCAGTCTTTTGTTTTCATAGGGAGTGATTTGTGTTCAGATTTGGGACCAGTCTCTTTAGGATTTTCCAGGTGTATATTATGTGGGAATCTTGTCTGCACTCCAGTGAGTACAGGTCAAGTGACTCCAAGCGTTCCCAGTAATTAGTGTCTGACAGAATTTATATGTACAGTAAAGGTTCTCTGTACATTCTCAAGCTCTCACCTGCCTTGAATAGAGCTATTAGTATACAGCAGTATTGCAGCCTACTAACCTGTTTATATATAGCTTACGAAGGACTGGTTTAGATTCGCTGCCCGGCCATTGTGGTGAGCGGGTGTGCTGGCTGGTTTCCCCTGGTGGCCAGTGTTGACAACTTTATTTTCTCCAATATGGCAGAGACGTACAGAAGGAGAGTGCATACTGTGTGCATAGAGGTGCTTGTTGGCGCTATTTATCCGTCAAATGCTGAAGTTCTCTTGCCAGCCATTCTCAGAGACACTTATGGAATTCCCACAGCAGACATTTATGGGATTTCATTAAATGGAGCTACATGAGTGTTTGTGAAGTTCTTGACAAGTGGTGCCTACGAGAGGGTTGTTGATGTCTACCAGGAGAAACGCATGGTCATTTCAGAGGGTTTGGAGGTGCGATTAAGGGATGTATCGGCAACTTTTACGTGGATACGTATTCGGAATATCCCTTTTGAAGTGGATGCTGTGGATGTGAGAGATGTTTTTAAGGCATATGGAGTGATCCACACGGCAAATGTTGGCAGGTGGGCGCAGGGTACCTAAGCTGGAATGCCTGAGGGATCTTAGAGTTTAAAGATATCTTTGAGGAGGCCAATCCCCTTGTACGTCCTGATGCCAGAATTTAGGACGCAAGTTTACGAGACGTACGTGGGGCAAGTACGGACGTGTCTGCTCTGTGGTCAGCCAGGGCATATAGGAGCAGCGTGTGAGAGACGTGGACCACAACCCCAGCAACAACGTGGGGGGGCAGGAGCATGGTGCGGAGGGCCCTTCAGGTGTGGCCCAGGAGGTGCATGGGTCATCTTCAGGGTACATGGACGGTGGAGATAGAAGGTGGAGTGACGTGGTAGATGAAGCGGAGGAGGTGGTGGTCTCCTTGCCACCTGTGACGCAACCGGTGATGGTGGAAGACAGCAAGGTTGCTGTCGTGCAGGAGGAGGTGGACGATTTGGTGGAGTTGACGGGGCCTATGATGGAGGACCTGAGGATGATGGAAGAGGGTGGGTCAGTGGTCAAAGCAGGAGTGTCGAGAGCGATGAAGCATCGAAGGAAACCACCATTGAAGCCTTCAAGTGTATCAGTATGAATGTGAATGGCCTTAGAGCCGAGGTCAAGAGGATGTGGGTTGAACGGACATTGTGGAGAGAGGGCATTGATGTGTGTTTTCTCCAAGAACATAATTTTAGGTGTGGTGGGGATCTGAAGTTGCTAGGTTTTACTTTGTACACTGGTAGTTCTGAAAATTTCAAGGGTGGGGTGTTGGGGTATTAGGTATTAGGGAGACCAGCCCTTTTCATCTGAGGTCATGGGAGGAGGGAGGGGGCGGGAGGATATTAGGGTTGATGGTGAATGGGGTGATATCCTGGTTAGCTTCATTGGCGTGTATATGCCCGCGGTTAATGTACGTAGTTTAAAGGGTGAGTTTGTGAGGGATTACTTAGTATATGCATTACGGGGACTCCCTGAGGTAACTGTGTTAGCGGGTGACTGGAACTGCATAATTAGGAAGCGTGATGTGGAACCGAGGGGTGCCAGATGTGTACTAGCGGAGTTGCGAGACTTACTGGGAGCGGTGGGGGTTCGAGATGTGGTAGATGGTAGGGATGTCATGGTGGAACATACGTTCATAGATTGGGTGTATGTGTCCTTGCATATAAATGTGGAAGAGGTGCGTAACATAGACGTAAGATTTTCAGATCATAGAGGTGTGGTGGCAGTATTAGGGTGGGTGGGTGCTGTTAAATTTTATTCGGATCTGTGGAGGATGAATGTAAGTTTGTTAAAAAGGGAGGAGGATCGTAAGGGTTTTGCGGTTTGGTGGGAGGGTTTATGGGGTGGAGGCAGGGAGATTAGGGACATGGTGAAGTGGTGGAATACGACAGCGAAGGAGGCAGTGAGAGGTTATAGGCGTGAAGGTGTGGAGGAGCGGGATATAGGTATGGTTACAGCGATATTTGGAGGGCGGTTAAGGGACTGTTACGGAGGGAAAGGGGTGGGTGCCATCAGCAGGAAATAGCGTACCTTAAGGGGAGATTACGGGATATTCAGAATGATGTTTTTAGGGTGATAAGGGTACGTAGTCAATTAGAAGAGGTGTTATGGGGGATAGGCCCTCGGGCACGGTATTACGGAGGTTTCAGAAATGTAGAACGGGCATGACGCTGGCGGCGTTGACGATGGAGGAGGAGATGGGTGGGTATCATTAGGGTCAGATGTTATGCACGACAGAGGGGATGTGTGCTTATGCAAGGTTATGGTTTTAGCATGAATTTGAGGGTAGGGAGAGGGATGAGGTTAGTAGGAGGATTGTTTTGGAGGGAATCCAGGGGAAACTGGGAGAGGAGGATAGGAAGGGGTTAGGTGGGAGGATTACGGTAGACAAGGTATGGCAGGCGGTGCAGGGGTTGAAGATGGGAAAGGTACCTGGGGTGGATGGGTTGCCTGGGGACTTCTATGTAGCTCATTGGGACGTATTGAAGGATGTTTTAGTGAAGGTGTTTAATCAGATGAAGGATAGGGGTAAAATGGAGGAAGTGCAGAGAATCGGGGTAGTGGTGTTGGTGCCGAAGGGTAGGGATAGTGATAGGTTGCAGGGGTATAGGGCTATAACATTGTTGTGCTCAGACTATAAGATCTATGGAAAGATACTGGCAAATCGCATGAAAAGGGTGTTGGAAAAGGTATTGGAGGTTGGCCAGTATGGGATACCTGGACATAGCATTAGGACGGGGCATAGGAGAATTAGAATTTTGTGGAACATAAGGAAGGGGGCGGAGTCCTAGGATTAGACTGGGCGACCACATATAATAGTGTGGATAAGGAAATGTTGGTTGACATTTTATCGAAGCAGGGGTTTAGGGAGGAAGTTGTGGGGTGGGTTAGATCCTTATATGATGGGGCTTTAGCAAGGGTACAAGTTAATGGGAAGTTAGGGGTTCAGGTGAGTTTAGAGAGGGGTTTGCGGCAGGGGTGCCCCCTGTCGCAGATTCTTTTCGGGTGTCTGGAGGACCCCTTTTATAGATTAGTTAGAGAGGGGGTATGGGACGGGGACGGGTGTGGGGGTTGTGAGACGGGCATAGTAGGATATGTAGATGACATGACCATATTGATAGGGAGTGGTGAGAGGTTATATAATGTTAATAGGATTATTGAGGTTTTTGGTGGGGCTACTGGCATGTGCATCAACAGGGCGAAATTGAAGTTATTGGAGGTAGGTTCGTGGGTGGGAGGGCCGTTGGGGAGGAGGGGAGGGTGGCTGTGTGTTAATAGTATTAAAATTTGCGGTGTTTTTTCAGTCATTGTAGTGATTTGGCAAGGGGATTAAATTCGGAGGAAGTGGTGAGTAAAGTGCTTGGAAGGTTAGGGGGTTTTAGTCCGGGTGAGGTCACGTTGTTGCAGCGTGCAGTGGTGGTTAATGTTTTAATTTATAGTAAACTTTGGTTTGTGGCGGGTGTATATCCTCTCCGGGAGTGTGATATAGGGCGTTTGTTGGCGAGGGTTTATAGATATATTTGGAGTTATGGGAGGCACTGGTTGGCTCGTGAGGTTGTGACGGCTAGAGTGGGGGTGGGGGGTTTGGGGTTGATTCTGTTGAGGAGTAGGCTTCAAAGTTTATTTGTTAAGCAGGAATTTTTGGTGGGAGGGAAGATCGGAGGCAGGAGGGTCGGTAAGGTCATGAGAGAGGTACGTAGGTGGTGGAAGGGTAGGGATTTGTTTGCAGTGTGAGGACCTATTGAGGTTTCTTTTAGTAGTTAGGGAGCCTGGGAGAGTGAAGGTGAGTAGGTTGGATAAAGTGGGGAAAAGGGGGGGAAGTACAGGGGGTAGGTATTTATCCAATGTATAATTGGAAGTTGGTGTGGTACTGGTTGAAGAGGCTGAGGGTACCGCCAAGGGTTCGAGAAACAGGGTATAGGTTTTTATTGGGAATTTTGGCATCTCGGGCACAATTGTGCCAGATGGGAATAATAAGGGAGGGGTTCTGTCTGAAATGTGGTGGTCTCGAGACTGCGTATCATGTAGTTTATTTTTGCGAGGAGCTGGGTGGGGTTAGGGAATGGTTTAGTGGAGTATTGAAAAGGGTAGGGGCAGGGGGTTTGTCGACCCTAAGAGCTTTAAGTATAGATGTGGGGTTTGTCCTGAGGATGTACGACGGGCGGTAGCGTATTTGGTAGTAGAATTCATACATATTTCGTGGAGTATGAGAAGAGGCTCCAGGTGACGTCCGTATTAGAGCTTCGGTGGCAGGGTTTTACAGGACTCGGTGTCGTAATCAAGCAGTTTACGAAGGGAGATGGTGTAAGGCTTTTCCTCTGGGATATCGGAATCTTACTGTCGCGATTTTATTAGGGAAAGGGGAGGGTGCGGTAGTCGAGTGAGAGGGCTGGTCAGGGTACCTGGAGGGGGGGTTCAGAGAGTGTGTGTGGCTGTATCTAAGGTTTTTTATGGGGTGTCAGGTGATAGGCGGGTGGTTTGGTTTTTGATGCTTCATCATTCAGGCAGTTTCTCTGTGTTTGTCTGGCGGCGTTTTTTAAAAAAGTCTGTGGGTGGGGGGGGACTCGGTAGAAGATGGAGGGAGGTTCGGGGGTGTCAGGGGTATATCACCTGTTCCTTACCATGGGCGTTAACACGGTTTTGAGGCGCCTCCTGTGTGTGGAGCCAGGGTTTTTTTCATGAGTAATGGTAAGACAGGTTCCCATGACCTAGAATGTATGTTGGGCGTGTGTGTGTTTGGTGTGCATTGCCTAGGAGTCTATGTTGTATGACTTGTTAGGGCCATGGTTCTCATGGTATAGGCTGACCTTGTAGCACCTGGTTGGCAGGTGTGTTTAAGTTGTCATGTATGTTAGGTGTTGTGGAAGTGTTATAATGAGATGTACGTTAGGAAGAAGGTTGTCTTAATATTGGTGTGTTGGAGGCCACTCTATTTGACAACTACCATTTCTAGGCTTTTCTGTAATCTCTTTTCTAATGAGTATTTTATGAGTTTTACATCAGAGGTAGGGATGGAGGGGGGGGGGGTTGTCAAGTTTGTGTGAGTGTTATTTACTTATGGGAGTCTATTAACTTTTAGTAATAGCCTCTGGAGGCCGGGGAGGAGGAGTGGCAAAATATGGGTTGTGATGGTATAACATTGTAAAGTTTAGGTGAGATATTTTGTATGGTACTGTGAGGTAATGGGGGTTTTGTAACTTGCATTTTTATCATGTCAATGTTATGTTATAGGTCCTGTGGGCCTTTTATTTATATGTATTGTACATATGGTTTAAAAAAAAAAAAAAAAGTTGTGTAGGGGATGCTCACAGTGCATCGTTTAGGTTTCCAGGGTACGTGGGCTTTTAGGCACCTGGGGGGGAAGGGTTTCTTTAGATAGGAGGATAATTGGGGTTTTGAGAAATTACTCCCATGTTTGATATGACATGTTTTGTTTGTTGGAAGTTTCCTTTATCTTTTGTCAGGGATATATATGCTCATATTGTTTTGTGATATACTCTCTTTGTGGAGTGGAGCAATAAAGACCTTTTGTTTGTAAGGTCATGTGTAGTGTTTTAGGTTAGTGTTTTTAGTAGGTTTAGTGTATGACACTTGTCTTTACAATTTTCATGCCAGTTTGGCTGTGTGGCCGCATAGGCCCTTTCTAGTGTTTACATTATTAGGCATTTAATATGTTTTGTGTAATGTTGATGTTTAACCTCTTGTTTTGAGGTAAGGTTTTGGTAAACGTTATTGTACATAACCTGTTTAAAAAACAAAAAAAAACTTTTCATTGGAGGTATGTTGCCCCGTCTGTCCAGTCTTTTGTTTTCGTAGGGAGTGATTTGTGTTCAGATTTGGGACCAGTCTCTCTAGGATTTTCCAGGTGTATATTATGTTGAATCTCGCCTGCACTGCAGTGAGTACAGGTCAAGTGACACCAAGCGTTCCCAGTAATTAGTGTCTGACAGAATTTATATGTGCAGTAAAGGTTCTCTGTACATTCTCAAGCTCTCACCTGCCTTGAATGGAGCTGTTAGTATACAGCAGTATTGCAGCCTACTGACCTGTTTATATATAGCTCACGAAATCGTAGTAACATGATTGCAAACAAACCAGGGTACGGGTGGGGTTAGAACCCATGGCGAGTGAGTCATAAAACTCCAGGCAAATGCGTAAGTCACTGTGCCAGCTGGATTACGTACTGGCCTAGAGTTTTACAACTCACAGATATTTAGGGATAATAACAAAGGATTTATAATTATTATATACAATATTCTTTTAAGTTGTGTACAAAATCATATACCATTACACTCTTATGACACTAAACCTATGGGTATTTTGCTAGGGTAGGGAATTGACAAGTGCGATTACACACTCGAGATCACCACCAGTATTCCAGCTACTCAAGCTAGGCTAGGTGTGGGTGCTCTTGGCCCAGTTGGTAGTGTTCTCAGCTCACACACTGAAGGACCGGGGATGGATCCCGGCATGGGTGAAACGTTAGGCATGTTTCCTTACTCCTGATGCCACTGTTCACCTAGCAGTAAGTACTAAGTAGGTACCTGTTGTGGGTTGCATCCTGGGAAGAAAACTAAAGGACCCAATGGAATAAGACAGACAGTCCCTGATTATGCATTGACTTTACTGGGTTACCTTGAATGGCTATCCTTCCGGGTAAAAAAAAAAAAAAAGCGAACAAAATCTTGTCCTTCCCCTGGACCGTCCTGGCCCCTCACTCCCTCTGACTCCCCCGACTGTTTCTCTGCTGACCTCTTATCCAGGTTTAACTATCTGAAAGAAAGTCATTACCATGGGAAGAATCTACACCTGGTCTTCTACCATTCTAGGGGTCCCATACATATCTAGGAAAGGCAAAACAATTATCACATTCGGCAAGCCTATCTTTGCCTTCGGCCAACAAGATGCATGAACTTTGGGATTAACAATAATGGACATCGATCCCACAGCTGCCTTAGCTGAAACAAGGGACTGTTTAAGGAACTGTACTTGCCCTCCCCTTCCTTGGATTAAATTTGATTTCATATAATTTTCCCAAGTGTTGTATGATTCCTGTGTGTTTAGATCTGCCCCCTAAATAAAATAATAATAATGTCGAGAGGTGTATAACTCATTGTACATACATGGAAAGTTTTCTTTAATCGTAATATGCGGTTGTTCAGTCCAGGTGACTCGTACAGTCGATAGTTAAGCAGCAAATTAACTAAGCTAACACTCAGTCCGAAAATTAACATACCTTCACAACAACAGTAAAATTTAATATAAACTGTTGACACGTCTAGGACGAAACAGGGTATATACGCTAAGATGCGTATATATGATGAGAATTTACTTTAATCTAGTTTAGGGATTAAAGTGTTCTCATCTGATAGTGAACAGGTTAAGTGCAGCTCGTGTAGTCGATAGGCTTTAAACCCCATGATTAAACAAATAACCAACCTAGGGTGAATGGACAGCTAAAAGAATGATGTCGATAAACTGTCACTCTACTGATAGTTTATCGACATTCTGATAATTACTGAGTAGACTCAGTGAGTCTACTCAGTAACTATGGTGCCAGTGGTGGTGTCTCTCAGTGATCATAAATGCTTAGCATATTTTTTGTAGGTACACTCAATACTCACTATGCTTTTGTTGTTTATGTAGGACTGGTCGTGGTTTTTAAATACATAAGTGTGCATGGTCCACACGTTGTGCATTGCATGCTCACTATATACATATTTGTGAACTTATTCCAATAAGTGTTAGTGTGATTCATGCCACATTGAGCATACATGTGAGCACATGTGCTTACACTGTGCTACCGTACAAGTGACATACTAAGGATGTACTTCTGTGGCTCTGCCCAGAGGAAACAACAGCGGATGCCGCACAGATATGATATCACCATCCAAGTACATAAAGTCTTCATAGCCTCACTGCATCCTGCTCAACCTATTTCCTCCGAGTGATAATTTAAACCTCCACCGAATAACACAGAGGCACAGAATCCTTCCAGGACATAACTTCCACTCAGTTATTGAGAGCCAATAATGTGGTTTATGTGATACGGAGGAAGCTAGAGATAAGGCAACCAAGTGTGATAAGAGTGTGGTCGTGTGCGGCGCCTGCGCTGTGAGTGTGACTGGCCAGTCAGTTGGGTGGTGGTGGATGGAGCAAGAGGCAACAGAATAGTCTGTGTTGGTCGTCTCTGTGACACACACAACCACCCACCACTACCATACACGCACTGTATTTCGTAAAAATCTTATGGTCTCGTGAAAGCTGACAGCTTACCCCCATGTGTTAGAAAAAGTAGTTATACGAAATTTTTAGTGTATAAACAATTTAAATCCAGCATAATCGCCAATAACACTTGAAATGTCCACAGGTCGAAATCAAGTAGACAAGAGAGCGCCTATTATACGAAGATAAAGAAATAACAAATGAAGCTAATTTAGTTTCCCAAATGTTCTTATTCGCATTAGGTTTATCAGTGATTGTTTATCGTGTTCATCTCAAGGCATTTCTAATAACTTCGGCTGCATGAAAACTCGTAATTAAGTTGAAGAGGACTACTGTGACTTGCCTGTTAGTGATGAGGGCCTCAGGAGTCTCTCAGGTAAGATTATCATTGTCTTAAAACACTAACTACCAATATGATCATGTTTTTGTACTCGTATGCTTATTATACATTTTTGGTGACAGAATAAACAGACTATCTGTGAATATAGAGTAATTAAAAAACTCTAAAAGAGCTGGAGATAGTGTCAGTGTGTTCCATACACTGGCTGTGGCAAGTTTTTAGTTTAATATCTTTATTATGCACCCCATACCCATCCTGTGGGCGGTAGTCAAAAGATTACAGACGTACATAATGGGTCCAAGGACTGGGCCTCAAGGAAACGAGAAAAAAAGAGAATAGCATTAAAAACAAGAGCTAGCAATACACAGCGCTGTGTCCATAAGAGACTGATTTACAATTTCTAGATACAGTTTCGTGCCTCTATTTACGTGCTTTGCATAATAATACGAGGGTGTTATATGTCTATAGATAGAAATAAACCCACATATAAAGACAGGATCGTAGTTGATCAGAGGGTGAATTGCTGGTTTGTTAATAAAGTTGTGGCCGAGGTGTGAGATTAATGTGTACTTTTTTTTTTTTGTTTTATTGAAAACCATACATGAATACATCAGAAACCAGATACACCGCTCAAAAGAACATTACCTTACATAACCCCACTAACAACATATAGTTCACAGTCAGGAGCAGCTAGGGCTTTCGTTGTGAACATAAACCTTAGAACAAAGTTCCACATGACACAAAGTACATAATTCACAACATATTACATGACGGTGAAACAAACCATTCCCTCCCATAGCGACCCCCCCCCCCCCCTGAGGACAGGACATCGAACAACTGGTCCCTCATACAGGACAATTTGAAACCTTAACACATCACTGATAACATACCAACCTATACCCTATCCCCTACCTTATCCCTGTATATTCTCACTATAAAATTTAAAACTTATAATTCATACACCTAGTGCCGGGTAGCACCCAAATCACATCATAGCAAATAACCCTTGACACTACGTATGAAAATAAAAATTCACCTAATCAATTGCTACAAAATTAAAAATTATTACAAAATTATAACACTAGCACATGTAATGATAACGCATGAGTGCGTGCCAAAGAGACACACGCACTTAGTATATTAACTACTTAGGAACACCTTATGAATATATCCTCGGAAAGTTTGTTACACAAGCGTACAACACTTAAGCTATACACATACATAAATATATGGCAAGCACTATATAGGAATAATCATGCTTATTAACACATCCAACCTTGTCAAAATATAGCAACGAGTTAATATATCATCATATATGTGTGTCCTGACGCATCGGGTCATAGTCCGATGCACCTGAATATAAATGAGGAGGTTTACCTTTAAACCTGACAGATCTCCCCCCCCCCCCACAGATCGCAAAGCACCCTGTCCGTTTATAGGATCCTTATCAATATCCTGTACCCCCCGTACCCCTTAATGTGTACTTGCAGTATTCAGGTGTTCTGTCCTAATGTTTCCAGAAAAACCTCTGGGTCTAGTTTTTAAGATCTGTGGATTATTTTTGGAGGGTTTAATATAACTTTAGGTATTTTCAAGGGAATTTGGAATTAGGTCGCGGGGGCGTTGGTCCCCGGAACACCCTCCAGGTATACAGGTATAGCCAGTAGCACGGATCTTGTAATATATTCATGAGCGCTAAGCCCATAGGGGTTATATTATGCCCAGCTATTTGAAGGTACTCAAGCTTGATCCAACATAGGGGGAGCTTAAATTTCTTGGATCTAGAGCCCTTCGCCAGTATCAAGGAATTACGATCTTTAAAGGTAAGGGAATATACTGTTTTGTATTTTACGGGGAGCGCTAAACCTGTTGGGGCCATACAGCACCATGGTGAATGGAGGCAGTCATATTCAGTACAAGGAAAGACCTTCACCGGCGTCGAGGAACCTCGTTTGAAAGGAGAGGCATGATGCAGGTGTGTGTAAGGAGAGGCATGATGCAGGTGTGTGTAAGGGAGATAAGTCAATGTTGGAGGTGAGGCATAAACAATACCTGGTATATTTATTGTGGTCATCATAAGAGTAATGACAAGAGACCGAGGGGAGTTGGCGGGTAGAATGAAATCAAGGAAAAAGGTTGTGGGTAAATAGACCGAGGGGTAAAAAAGGATGTGACCTATCCACTCTGGAATGCGAATAATTTAAACTTTGTCACGAATTCAGTGAAGAGGTCATGTCATCATGGTGTTGGTCCGTTCTACAGACCGGATCTACAGGAGGTTACGGTGATGTGACGGAGCCTTGGAAAGCTTTCGCATCCTGTAGGCCCTACAGGATACCCTACACTGTAGGGTATCATGTAGGTCTTGTTGGTTCACGTCAGTAACAAAGGAATGTATGCATTTCACAGTTCCATTAAGTAGACCTTGGTAGAAGTCACGATCGCCAGATGTGCGGAAATAAATTGAGTCAGTGACTCTTTCTTCTGCAGGGGTAATGGAGGCTCCCGATACTGTTGGTGATGGAGGATGTTCACTGGTTGCTGATTCTGTGAAAGGTTCATTAATGGGTGTTTCGACTGTCGGCGACGCTGCACTGGTGGGGGGGGGGGCAGGTTTTGTGGCATACACGCTGGGGAGTGCCACATCTGTTGGTGGCACCTGGAAAGTAGACGGGGAGTAGATGAAGAAAGTATCTCGGCTGATGTTCTCCGGGAAGAATATTGTTGGGAGTTTATTCCGCTGGAATGTTTTGTTGATTAGTGTTGAAGAATCTTCTGCGAGCAACATTGTGCACGATCTTGTTGGCTGAGATTTCTTTGAAAACTGAAAGTGCACATCATTAACTGTAATAAATGATAATAAAGATTGTTTATTTATTATTTATGTAATGATAATTCTGGATAAGCAGGCCCATATAAGACATTTTGCTTAATTATATTTTTCAAGTCATAACTTGAAAAAGCTCACATATGAGCGAAACGTTATCGAATAAAGTTCAGCCTTAATTTATATAAGTGTTTTTATTTTTTTCTCGTCGGAATTTTGCCTGGCAAGACACTGTTCATGGTGGTAATGGTGGAGCTTAACTGCAAACAACAATTCGGGGTGAGAGTGGTGGGGCTCACAGCGAGGTTCTTGCTTGTTATGGCTGTGGTGGGTTCATGGTTGGTGTGTAATGTACGCATGTTTATGTTGCAGTCCTGCTGTTTCCAATTTTGCACCTTTAGTATGTTTTTATTGGCAAATATTTTTATTACTAAATAAAACTGGGTGTACCTGGAGTATACCTGGAGAGGGTTTCAGCGTCAACGCCCCCGCGACCCGGTCTGTGACCAGGCTTCATGGTGGATCAGGGCCTGATCAACCAGGCTGTTACTGTTGGCCGCACGCAAAGCGACGTACGAACCACATCCCGGCTGGTCAGGTACTGACTTTAGGTGCCTGTTCAGTGCTTGCTTGAAGACAGCCAGGGGTCTATTAATAATCCCCCCTTATGTATGCTGCTGGGAGGCACTTGAACAGTCTTGGCCCCTGACACATATTGTGTTGTCTCTTATCGTGCTAGTGGCACCCCTGCTTTTCATTGGGGGATGTTGCATCGTCTACCGAGTCTTTTGCTTTCATAGGGAGTGATTTTCGTGTGCAAGCTTGGTACTAATCCCTCTAGGATTTTCCAGGTGTATATAATCATGTATCTCTCCCGCCTGCGTTATTGGGAGTAGAGCTTGAGGGACTTCAAGCGTTCCCAGTAATTGAGGTGGTTTATCGCAGTTAGTGGTGCCGTGAAGGTTCTCTGTACATTTTCTAGGTCGGCAATTTCACCTGCCTTGAAAGGTGCTGTTAGTGTGCAGCAATATTCCAGCCTAGATAGAACAAGCGACCTGAAGAGTGTCATCATGGGCTTGGCATCCCTAGTTTTGAAGGTTCTCATTATCCATCCTGTCATTTTTCTAGCAGATGTGAGATCTTCCGACATGATCACTGATATGCTTTTATATTCAATAATTAAAGAATGCTCCTGATTGTCTTCAAAATATTACTCGCGTATTCTGTAAGAAGGATGGTAACTCCTAAGTTTAGTCAGGGTTAGCACAAATTTGAAATTTTACTGAAATTCTTAAAAAACTTGGAATCGCTGGAATGGGATCAAGATATCCTCCGCTTCACCTTGACAATATATGTCTCCATTCGGTTGCTTCAGTTTTACATTGTTCCAGACTGTGGAAGAGAACTTTTTCTACAAGCTGAGGGACTGACCACCTCAAAACTTTGTCTTCGATGGTGATAGATTGATTATATAATCAGTCCAAAACCCTCGAAGACAAAGTAAAGATGTAATTACATCGTCTTTACATCTCTACTGCTTCCTCTGTATTCGACTGAAAAAGTCCACTGTGTAGGCGAAAAGTTTCGGAATAAAGATACCTAACTGTTTTACATGTGTCTTGTCCACTTGTCGGTACTGTATACCATTATCATGCTCATGCCATATACAAGGGGAAAAAACAAGTGTATACAGAAGCAGAGATGACGGAACATACGCATTTTTTCGACCTGCAAATCAGGTCGTCTTCAGCAGGTCTTTCCTCATCTCTGTGGTGGTGTTTAATTTGTACTGGGAAGTGTTTGTTACCCACTGATGATCCTATATCAACTGCTATATGATGAGATTGTAATCTATAAAATGACCAAATACCTTTGCTGATGATGACTGAAGTGTTGAGATTGCATCCACATATTGCAATAACTAGATAATTTGAAGCTATATGGCTGGATGCAATGTGTCAAATGATTTTGTTATATCCAATAAAATATTACTATTTACCCACTGGTATCAGAACCCATACCTTGCAGTTACTGGGAAACTTTTTTCAGAGGTCACCACTTTCGCAGCCTGGTCCTAGACCAGATATCCGTTTACTAGTCTGAACGACCAGGGTATTTGTGTTGACAGCATGTAGACCAACGTGTACGCAATAGCCCGGCTGATCAGGAACTGACTTGAGAAACTTATCAAGTTCCCTCTTGAAGACAGCCAGCGATATCAAATCTTTGTCACAAATGTCGAGGGCGTTTACAAAGCCTGTGTACACTGCATGTGCATTCTTCTTGTCTTCCAGTGCATTCAGGACCATATTATTTTGTTCCAACAATTGCGAAAGACCGGAGCAGCTCTCTAAACCCATGCTGCCCATTGTGAGCCCTGCAAACCTTTTATCCACCGCTACCACTCATAGATTGAGCTGCGGGTGTGTAGTAAATTAGTCGCTCATGAAATGAATAATGATAATGTTCCAGTATTTATAGATAAAGTAATGTTGTTAATGGTGATGTGTTGGTGTGTCTCATTGTACTGAGACTGGATAAAGTAGACTGTATGACCTCTGAACACAAATTATATTAACATTATATTAATGCGAAAACACTAAACTAAACGATCCACACAGCGCACGAGTAATGCGAGATAATAACCTCATCCTAAGAACGGGAAAGTATCTCCAGTTTCATGGATCAAAAACCTATCACCAGCAGCGAGGCATCCTGCCCTCTCGTGAAGTGTTACAGCAAGAAGAAACTGCACTTTAATATAAGAATATTTTGATGAGCAATGTCTAATATTTACCTCAGATCAATAAACAGTGTAAGTGGATATTGATTAATGTAAAGTGACGTAGATTACCAGTTTATTATGGCGTAATTTTAACTCTAGTTTGGGCTTGAAACCAAACTGGTATAGGCCTAATACATTGTGTTCATTGTAGTTGCATTGTCTGCCTGAACCCGGGCGCTGTATGTCCCCTATGGGTTTAGTTCTTCCTCATAATGATAATAATAATAATAGCATCAGGTTTCCACTAGTCTTGTTACATGTTAATATAGAGTCGTGAAGCAGAGGTCACGGAAGAATTTTGCTTTTATACTTGTATTTTATACTATATATATAATGGAAGCAGCTTTGTTCTTGTCATGCTCGAGGAATTGTATCTCTAACAAAATATATCACGGTCAGTTACTCTGGTAGTTATATTTCATGGTACAGTTACTCGTAGTTATATTTCATGGTACAGTTACTCTGGTAGTTATATTTCATGGTACAGTTACTCTGGTAGTTATATTTCATGGTACAGTTACTCTGGTAGTTATATTTCATGGTACAGTTACTCTGGTAGTTATATTTCATGGTACAGTTACTCTGGTAGTTATATTTCATGGTACAGTTACTCTGGTAGTTATATTTCATGGTACAGTTACTCTGGTAGTTATATTTCATGGTACAGTTACTCTTGTTATATTTCATGGTACAGTTACTCTTGTTATATTTCATGGTACAGTTACTCTTGTAGTTATATTTCATGGTGCAGTTACTCTTGTAGTTATATTTCATGGTACAGTTACCTTGTAGTTATATTTCATGGTACAGTTACCTTGTAGTTATATTTCATGGTACAGTTACTCTTGTAGTTATATTTCATGGTACAGTTACTCTTGTAGTTATATTTCATGGTACAGTTACTCTGGTAGTTATATTTCATGGTACAGTTACTCTGGTAGTTATATTTCATGGTACAGTTACTCTGGTAGTTATATTTCATGGTACAGTTACTCTGGTAGTTATATTTCATGGTACAGTTAATCTGGTAGTTATATTTCATGGTACAGTTACTCTTGTTATATTTCATGGTACAGTTACTCTTGTTATATTTCATGGTACAGTTACTCTTGTAGTTATATTTCATGGTACAGTTACTCTTGTAGTTATATTTCATGGTACAGTTACCTTGTAGTTATATTTCATGGTACAGTTACTCTTGTAGCTATATTTCATGGTACAGTTACTCTTGTAGTTATATTTCATGGTACAGTTACTCTTGTAGTTATATTTCATAGGTACAGTTACTCTGGTAGTTATATTTCATGGTAGTAACAGGTAGTAATATAATTTCCAGGTAACTGTACCCTCTCCCGGTACAGTTACTCTGGAATTATATTACTACCTGTTTGCGTGTTGGCATGGCTGGCTGCCATCTTTACGAGGAATTTCATACCCACCGGGGGCATTTA